>CM046441.1:39968859-40168859 GCA_025506515.1 Flaveria trinervia
AAATGCCAATTAATGATGAAAAGGCCAAGCTAGAGGTTATTCTGGAAGACCACAGAGTCTCAAAAAAACCTGCAGTGACCCAAGTTGAGTGTGAATGCTGGGTCTCATCATGCAGGGATTTGAAATGCTTCTTAGCAGCAAACTGCTTCAAATGTGAAGTTTGGCATTGGTTACAACCATACTGCTCCACCAACAGACTTTACTCCTAACTCCATAGTTAAGTCTGAAAGTGAAAGCAATCTCCAAACCACATTATCGTGTGAGTCATTCTCTAATGATAATCTAAGATCAGAGAATGAAACCAGTGTTAAGATCTCAACAAATAAATTGACTGATGGTCTAACTACTGAGACTCATATGAAGCTGAGTACTTCAGTGTTGTTCCTCAATGTACCCCAAGTACTGAAAGAGACCCAACATCTGAAAAGCATTTCAAATAAGTTGAAATACAAGGACTAACAACTGCTGAGGAATCCATCAACAGTCTATTAGGACGGATGGAAAACAGTTGAATTACCAGTCTTCAGCTGTTACAAATCCTTTAGTACCTAGTACTGATAGGAGGAAAGTACTGAAGATCACACCTTCAGTAGTTTCCACTTCAGCAGTAAAGATGTCCAAGATGAAGAATAACCATGTGAAATTTGTGGTAAATTCAATCATCTATCTGATGAATGTTGGTACAAAAAGGGTTTAAAGCTCCAAAGGGATGAGCTCATTAAACTAGAAATAATAAAATGAAAACTGAGTTTGAGACCAAGTTTGTACCACAACATCTCAACCTGATAAACCCAAGGCCTTACCCAAATCCACTAAGAAGGATACGGTTTATCAGAAGACAGTTGATATTGTTCCTCATGATAAACATAAGAATAAGTCTGTGAAATCTAAGAAGGAGAAATGGTGGGTCACAGAACTCATGAAAAACAAGCTCTGGAGTGTCAAATGAACTGAAAGCTCGAGCTTCAAATCAGACACAACTTGTTATGATGGTTCAGCATCTGTTGGGAGAGTTAACCACTTGAAGCCACTGTGACCAAACCACTGGAGAGAATTCCAGGTCCAAATCTATTTCAGCACCATCTCCATCTTCATCAGCTGTTAATCATGAGAAACCAGTTATGGTTAAATCTGTTGATAAAGTCAGTCCCAAAACCAAAAGGTTTGGTCTCCAAGCTAACTAGTTTCTTATGATTGTGCAGGGTCTTCAGCATGCCAAAGAAGCATCTGGTATGTGGACAGTGGAGGATCCATGCACATGATTGGGAGCAACTCTCTTCTTAATGATTACTCTCAGGGAAAGAAGGGATTTGTCTCATTTGGAAATGATGCTAAAGGTTACATCATTGGAAAGGGATTTGTGTCTAATGGAGATATTAGATTTAATGATGTCAACCATGTGGAGAATCTCAAATACAATCTGTTGAGTGTCAGTCAGATGTGTGACAAAGGACATGTTGCTCTTTTCACAAGCCAGAACTGTAGGATTCTGTCTTCCAAGGTTCTGAGCCTGATTGAGAAAGTACTGGATGATAATACTCTCCTGAAGGCTAACATGATAGGAAGAGTATATGCCTTGGATCTGTCAAAGAAAATTGAGTTAAGAGGCATCCATGCTTGTTCTCCAAGGCCTCTCTCCAAGAATCTAAACTGTGGCATAGAAGGTTGCTCATGTTAATCTCAAAAACATGAATCAGCTGATCCACAAGAGTTTAGTGAGAGGTCTTCCAATAAAGGATTTCAATTGTGATGAAATCTGCATTGCATGCTTAAAAGGGAAACAACATAAAGTTCATTCCCAACCATAGAAAATCCAAGTCTAATGCCTGCTTACAACTACTGCACATGGATCTTTTTGGTCCTGTGAAGGTAATGAGTATGGCAAAGAAGAAATACTGTCTGGTAATTGTGGATGATTACTCTAGATATGTATGGAAATTCTTCTTGCATTCAAAGGATGAGGCTGCTCAGTCCATTATGAACTTTGTGTTACATGTTGAGAAGCAGTATTCCCTACCAGTTAAGTGTGTGAGGAGTGACAATGGTACTGAATTCAAAACCACACTCTTGATGAGTTTTACTTGTCAAAGGGAATCAAGAGGCAGTATAGCATCCCAAGGACTCCAGAGCAAAATGGAGTAGTGGAGAGAAAGAATAGGACCCTCATTGAAGCTGCAAGGTCCATGTTGGCTGATTCTGGTCTGCCACTGATCTTTTGGCTGAAGCTATCAATACAGCCTGCTATGTACAGAATAGAGCCTTAGTGAATCAGAGGTTGATGAAACTCCTTATGAAGTTTTACATCATTTAGCCCCTTTGATTTCATTCTTTAGAGCATTTGGGTGTCCCTGTTACATTCTCAACACAAAGGATCAACTCCAAAAGTTTGATTCTAAGTGGATGTAGGGTATTTTGTTGGTATTCATCCACTTGCAAGGCTTATAGAGTATTCAACTGTCGGACAAAGATAGTTGAAGAAACCTTGCATGTGAAGTTCAATGAATCCCCTAAGGATACAATTCCACAAAACCCTGTGGAGTTGTTTGATCAGGACATTCTGCAATATGTTCCTTATCAACCACCTGCTGTTGCAGATCATATGAATCCATCATCTTCTGTAGCTAGTCATCCATCTGGTGTTACTGATGATGATGATGATATCAGTAATCACCTTTTCAAGTTTAGTGATCAACTGCCTGATTCAGCTAGACCTAATGTTCCTGTAGCTTCAGTAGCACAATCCACAACAAATGCTGATGACATTTCTACAACTTCAACTTCCTTTGAATTACCATCTACTGATTGGTTTCAAGGAAATGCTTCACCATCACCATCTGTTGCTGCTGAGCCTGCTACAAACACTTGCACAGATCTTTTGTGTACAAAGATCTGAAGAATCACCCTATGTCTCAAATCATTGGTGATATCAATGTTGGCGTTTCAACAAGAAGTCAATTGTCAAATTTCTGCTTCTATGCTCTCTTCATTAGTCAGCAAGAGCCAAAGAACTATCACATTGCTTTAAGGGACAATGGATGGGTTGAAGCCATGCAGCTTGAGCTTCTTCAGTTCAAGAAACAACAAGTGTGGGAACTGGTTCCTCTACCTCCAGGTAAGTGTGCAATAGGCACTAAATGGGTGTTTAGGAACAAAACTGATGAAAATGGGCTTATTGTTAAGAACAAGGCCAGACTGGTTGTACAGGGGTTTTCACAAGAGGAAGGTATTGATTATAATGAAACCTTTGCCCCTGTAGCCAGACTGGAAGCATTCGATTGTTTTTAGCTTATGCTGCTTATCACAACCTTAAAGTTTTTCAAATGGATGTCAAAAGTGAATTTTTGTATGGGAAATTAAAGAAGAGGTTTATGTATGTCAACCACCAGGTTTTGAGGACAAGAAACATCCTAATTGGGTGTATAAGCTTGATAAGGCTCTCTATGGTTGAAACAAGCTCCTAGAGCCTGGTAAGAGACATTATCAAACTTTCTTCTGGAAAATAATTTCACTAGAGGCTCCATAGATAAGACTTTATTCATTAAGAAAGCTGGGCAGCATAATCTACTTGTTCAAATTTATGTAGATGATATTATTTTTGCATCCTCTGATCCACAGTTGTGTGATGCCTTTACAAAGTTGATGCAACAGAAGTTTGAAATGAGTGCCATGGGAGAATTACAGTTCTTTCTGGGTTTGCAAATCAAACAAAAGGATGATGGAATTTTCATTCATCAGTCCAAATACACAAAAGATCTTTTGAAAAAGTTTGATTTACAAAAGTGTAAGCCCTGTTCTACTCCCATGTGCAACACCACACAACTGATACAGATCAGAAAGGTAAAGTGTTGATGAAACACTTTACAGATGTATGATTGGGTCCTTGATGTACTTAACAGCTTCTAGACCAGATATTATGTTTGCTACATGTGTTTGTGCTAGATTTCAGGCTGCACCTAAGGAGTCTCATTTGATTGCAGTCAAGAGGATCTTTAGATATCTGCAAGGCACTCCATCACTAGGTTTATGGTATTCTACTAGACATTCTGGTAAATTAGTTGCTTTTTCTGACAGTGACTATGCAGGGTGTAAGTTGACAAGAAAGTCCACTTCTGGAGGATGCCAATTCTTAGGCAACTGCTTGATTTCTTGGCAGAGTAAGAAGCAGACCTCAGTTGCTACATCAACTGCTGAAGCAGAGTACATTGCTGCTGCAAGCTGTACATCTCAGGTACTTTGGCTTCAAAACCGATTATTGGATTATGGCATAAGAGAGACTAAGACCCCATTGTTAATGGACAGCTCTTCAGCTCTTTGTATGGTCAAGAATGTTGTCCAGCACTCTAGGACTAAACATATTGAAATCAGACACCACTTTGTTAGAGATTGCTTTGAAAAAGGTCTGATTGATCCAACATTTGTTCCTAGTGCTGATGAGCTTGCAGACATTTTCACTAAGCCCTTGGATAGCACAACTTTCCAAAACCTAGTGTTAAGGCTTGGTATGCTGCAGCTAGAATAAGTGACAACTCCTGATGATCTCAGCTCACAAGTACTGATGATCATTAGTTTATTATTGTCATATATATAAGTACTAAAGTTATTTTCCCTCCGGAAGTTTTCTTTAAACTACTAGAGCTTAACTTCTTAGTACTCAAGTACGTTTTTGATAAAACAATTGATGTAGTTACAACAGCTGATGTAGCTACAACTACTGTTGTCAGAAATACAAATACGTACTGATGTCCTATGAAACATCTGAAAACAAATGAAAACGTCTGATGAGTATGTGTTGAGGACAGTATGAAACAGTTGAAAAGCAATGAATTGACGACAACTACTTATGATGCCTTTTTGTCTTCAGTAGTTTCCCAACTGCTGTTTCTTTCTAAACAACTGAAGCAAAACCATGTCTTCAGTAGTTTCACACTACTGATGACTAACACCAAGTCTTCAGTTGTTTACAATAACTGATGGTAAACCAAAGTCTTCAGTAGTTTCCCAACTACTGATGACTAATACCAAGTCCTCAGTTGTTTCATCACCTGTAGTCAAAACTGTCTTTAGTAGTTTTATAACTACTGATGACTAAATCTGAGACTTCAGTTGTTTCAACGTCTGACGGTTAAAACCAAGTCTTTAGTTGTTTTATAACAACTGCTGATCACACCAATACGGTCAGTCATTCCAAACCTCTGAAAGTTAATACCACGTCATCAATAGTTTCAACTACTGATGACTAACACCAAAACCTTCAGTCGTTTTCTAACCCTACCCTTTAAATACCTTATCCCACCTTCAGAGTTTTTACTTTCTTCTCTTCTCAAACTAACGTTCAAAAACTCTGTAACCTCTCTTCATCAATGGCGACCATGCAACTAAAACCTCGACACAACTGTGTCGCACATCTCACAAAATCGCCATACTGGACAAGTTTCACAACGCCATTGATTTAATGGTTCAGTCACCTTACAAAACGGCTTTTCTGTTAAATCCCACCATATATGCCGAATCTCTTAACCAATTCTGGACAAACGTCACTCTTGTCTCTGAGGAGAATGACACAGAGTCTCTTCAATCGTTTGTCCATCGTCAAAAGTGGTCATTACTCTAACTTCTTCGCCAAACCCTCAATCTGGATGATGCCACTTTCCCAACTGGTTATCCAAAGGGCACAATAGATCAATCATTTGCCCACCATGGATACCAGGGTAACCTGAGTGCATCTACCATATTGAAGAAACATTTCCAGGATGCCGAACGTCTCATCTTTCACATGGTAAATGTCTGCCTTGCCCCAAGACTTCATCATGGGATCAAATGTCCACAAGGCAAGGTGAAACAGGTAATGTACTCCATCCTTGAGCAACAACCTTTAAATTTTTCTGAAATACTATTTTTAGAGCTCAAGGATATGGCCCAAAAACAACTTGCTAACCGTTGGATATTATATCCTCGGTTCATAATGGCCATAATTGAAAACCAGCTTCAAGCTGAGGGACTTGTTGGCCTGGGAGTCCCTGCTGCGGCTGTATTGCCTGAAGTATACTCCCGGCACAACTCTGACCAATCACTAAAAATGGCTGCCAAGCTGCGCAAACCCACGCAGCTGGAACCCACAGCCACCACCTCCAAATCCAAAGTCCCCACCAAACCCACTAAAAAGAAGTCAAAAAAGGCTACTCAGGGAAATGAGTCCCCTGAGGATGCCCCTGCAACACAAACGCAGGCTATATCCACTGGTTTAACCCCCTAGTGGATACAAGGACTTCACCAGCCACAGCCACTCAGGATTCCTCTCAAAAGAAGCCTGCAGCAACCAAAGAAGGGGTACCCACTAATCTGGGATCTTCCTCATTTGAGGAGATTGCCATTGAAGAGCACCATTCTCCCCAGGTGCATACTGCTTTTACCCCATCTCCCACTGCAACCGCCCACAAAGTCCTACTCTCATTATTGCAAACGTGCTGACTCAGCTGCATGCCTCTCCTCCTCCCTAACAAACACCAACAAAGGGAAAACCACAGCAATTGAGGAGAGGATCAACATGCTTCTGACAGCCCACAGCACAAGGGTTTAACTGTTCTATCTCCTGGTGTGGATATGGAGACCAGAACATCTGGTGAGGCTGCCACCTCTTCTGAATCAGCACATGATCAGACTGAGGCTGGTAACATAGCTATGATCTCACCAGAGGCAACAGCTGATGAAGGACATTGTCCTGAGGCTGGAAGTCCCCAGTTCCAAGAAAAAGGGGCACATGCTAAAACTGGTCTACACCAAGTGCATGTACATCCTGCTACAAGCAGGAGGTGAGGTGTTTCAGCATCTGCTGATGATGACCTGGGCTTCTTTTATGATGTTCTGGCCCAGAACACAATTCTTGAGGAAGAAGTCAGTAGACTACAAAGACTACTTGACCAATTCTCAAAAAGCAAGTCCATCTGCCACCAACATAAACCCACAGATGGCACCTTCACCTGAAGGTCTCCCACACACTCAGCCACTCAAACTTCTGAGCCACCAGCTTCTATTTCTGGCACTGCTTCTTGGACAGAACCCCTCTGAGCAAACAGATGCTATCTTTCAGCAATCCCTACCTCTCATCACCCCAATGATCACAGACATTGTGATCAAAACCATGGATGAGAGGCTTCCCTCAATCATACAACCCCTGGTGGAGGAGATTGTGAGCATAAGGCTTTCTGCTACTCAAACCCTTGCAACCAATGCAACGAAAAAGGGGAGAGTCGGTCAGTGAAAGCGAAGAGGAAGAGCATAGAGGGGAAGAAGAAAAGGAGACTGAGAAGGAAGAGGAGTTTGTGAAGGGAGCTGACATTGATCAAGTGGGTGAAAGTCACAAAGACTTTCATGTCACATATAAGAAGAGGAAGGTTGAAGGAAAGAAAAAGAACTCGAACTCGATCAGATGATCAAAATGGCGGATGCTACACACAGTAAATCAATGGACTCCATTATTGATCAACTGTATAGACAGGGGTTCGATACTGCACACCTTGACTCAGAGATTAGGAGACTTGAAGTTGAAGAAATTAACTCAAGATGGGCAAGTTATGATGCATTAGAAAGAGAAATATAGAGATCATGATCAGATTCATTGCAAAGTACCTTGGGAGATCATTGATCGAGATTAAGTCATGGACCAGGGACAGTATCTTGGCAATAACCACCAAGATCTGTTCGTCTGAAGCATACACTAAGGGATTGGTGATTGAAGCACTAAATGAGGCAGGTGCTGGGAACAGAAAGGAACTAGCAAAACACTCAAAAGCCTCACTCACTACAAGAATGCTAGAACAACCTGCAAAACCTCCCACTTCAAAATCACCACTACCACAACCCACTAAACCAATTCCTTTACCCTCAAAACCAACAGCCGATGATGCACCCAAGAAGAAGAAGAGAAGGGTGTTGAGGCTAGAAGAAGAAGAAGAAGAGGATGATGAGGAAGAAGATAGGCTGCCTCTTTCCGCAGTCCTAACTTTGCCTAATGCCAAACCTATGCCCATCACTCTCACCTCACAGATGGAAGCTGTGAGAGTAAAGATAGAAGAAGAACAGCAGCAAAAGCTTCATGATGATAAGATGCTGAAAAGCATAGACAAAACTTATGCTGCTTCTTCATCAATAATCAGTATGAAGAAAGAAGCTCTGAGATTGTACACCCTTGCTAACACATTTCAATATCAAAAGGAAAAGGTGAGAATATGGCCTGATCCTAGGGTGGCTCACAGAATTGTGAAGAAAGACATTCCTTCGAGATACAAGGGCCAAGTAAAAAGGATCGTAGATGAAGAGATCACAGTGGTCCTTGTAGTATCACCCTGGGAAATTGTAGATGATTTCAAGAAGGCCTATGAAACTAAACAGCCACCCCAAAAGATGTTAGAGAATAGAGTAATTAAAAAGGGGTTAGTCTACAAGAGCCTTGAGAACTTCAAACAAAATAAGCTCAGTCTGTTACTTGAAGGTACTCACCCAGATGAGTTTGCATACAGACAGATTACAACAGTTGAGTTCAAAACTGGCAAACAGGCTAAGTACATTTTAGAGCTGTATGGGCGTGAAGGACTGTTTGATGATGGAGCTGAAAACCTTACTATGGAAGAACAAATTATGTTTCTCAGAGCATAGACCAGAGAATCCTACAGGCTTATACATGGGAAGTAGATTTCATGGATAGGACCACAGCCCTGTGTCCAGTTCCCCAAGTCAGGGCTCTTATCCATACTATGCCAACCAAATTTCAGAAATCTATTCCCAGGCCAGTGCTTAATTAGGTCATCTTCTTAGCTGATCAAGAAGGATAGAGACCAATCTTATCGCCAACAATAAGTGGGACCTCAATAAAGTTAAGGTTTTGGCTGCATTGGTTCAGGGGGAGTTTGTTGGACCAAAAGAACCAATGAGCCGGATCAGAAAAACCTTAAGTCCCACAGACGTCACAAAAACTGCTGAAGTCCACAACAGCTGAAGACAAGTGCTGAAGACAAAGTCTGAAGACATAAGTGCTGAAGACAAAGTCTGAAGACACAAGTGCTGAAGACAAAGTCTGAAGACACAAGTGCTAAAGACAAAGTCTGAAGACACAAGTGCTGAAGACCAAGTATCAGACGTTGTCACAACAGCTGAAGAGGTTTTCTTCAGTAGTTGTGACGGTTCTCTTTCAGTAGTTTTATGTTTTTCTTTTAGTAGTTTTGTAAAACGACTGAAGAGCTTGTTCTTCAGTCATTTGTGTTTCAGTAGTTTCGTATCAGTAGTTTTATGTTTTATACTTAGCACTTTGATATGTTCTCAGTAGTTGTGAACATTTCAGTAGTTTGTTAAGTTTTAGTTATTTTTGTAACAAATCTGCCAGATGTCACTATCCCGTGATATCAGCAGTGATTGCACTCTATATAAGGAGTGTCAACCTAATTGTAATCCGTGAATGATTGAGCAGAAACATTTGATATTATTGAAACATTCCTTTTCACAGAAATATATTCTCTCTTTACAACCATATTTGTTCTTAATGCATACGAATATCAAATTCTTGCTATAATTTGTCTAATTCTTGTTCTTATTCCGCTGCGTTACACTCTAATCCATCAAACTTGAGATCACTGATCCTGTCACTACTGATTCTATCTTGGCAATGAGTAGATCTAGATACATAGGGAACTTCTCAGTATGCTTTAGTAAGGTTACTGTTTGTTTCCATGATGAGGGTAAAGCATTGAGTAGTCTAAGATTTAGATCTTCAAGATCAGGCTTAATACCAGCTGTTGACATCTCAGTTGTAAGTTGAACAAATCTATTCATCATCTGATTTATGGTTTCTCCAGACAAATGTTGAAACAATTCTAATTGCCTTTTCAACTTTTCTTTCTTGAGATTTTGAATCTCCTTGCCTCCTTCACAAATGGTCTTTAAGGCTTTATACATGGTGTATCCAGTTTGATATCCATCAAGCCTTGCAAGAACTTCCAGAGGTAGTCCTTTACACATCAAGGAATATGCTTTGATATCATTCTTTACTCTTCTCAAATCATCTCCTGTAAGACCATCTTTAGGATAGGGTTCTTGAGAATCTTTAGTATAAACAAACCCTCTGTCAGGCCCATGAGTGATTATAGGAATGTATGGTCCTTTCTCTATAGATTTCCAAAGATCAGTGTTAATGGAATTTAAATGATGTTTTAACCTAGGAGACCAATTTTTGAAATCAGCTCTATTTGTAAGTTTTGGAACTCTATTTTCAGAATCTTCTGATTTCACCATTCTTATATTTTGTTGTTTTTCTTAGATTTTGAATTAAGAAAAGAAATGAAAAAGTTTTTGAAAAATTTTCTTAAAAAAATAAAATTCTAAGTATCAAGGGTGATGCGCCTGAACAGTAATGAAACATCCAAACAGTTAGTGCGCCTAGGTTGAGAGTCGTCTAAGGGACTGGCTTAAATTTTTTTTCCAAAACGCCTAAGTTGATGCGTCTGAACAGTAGTAAAACGCCTGAACAGTTGTAATGCGCCTACGCGGTTGTAATGCTCCTACGCAGTTGTAATGCGCCTCAACAGTTGTCAAACGTCTTGTAACACCACAAAATTTTATTTTAAGGAAAGTAAATAGAAAGAATAGATAATGAGCACAAGTGGAGGGGGATAAAGTGTACAAAGTACAAAAGTCTAATATATTATATTAGAAATGGGTATGGCCACCCATATTAAAAGCAGAAAACTTCTTTTACTTTCGGAGGAAGAAGAAGAAGAAGAAAGCCCTCGGTTCTAGAGAGAGAAAGAGGAAGAAGCAGCTGCAAAGGTGAGTTTTCTCTTATATGAGCTCGGTTTCAGCTGGGTTTCGAGTTCTTGACCAAAGTTCTTGGTGTTTAGTGTTTGTTTTCGGGATTTAAGAGCAGAATTGAAGGTGGGTCTCGAAGTTGAAGTGTGTTGCTCAAAGGCTTCTCAAGGTGAGTTTCTAGAACCCCTCTTTTACTGAATATCAACTTGTTTGGGGCTATTATGCATACCAAGGAAATGTTTCAAGTAAAACCATCAGTTTCAGCTTATTGTTCGATGACGTTCTATGTATGTATGTTTTAGAGTTTGTTTATGGGTTAGAGTTGCTGTTTAGCATGCCTAGGTGCCCTTAGTATGTTAGATCTGTGCTTGGGTATTTTGAGAATGATAATCACGTGATGTTAGTAGCATAGAAAACATTTCAGAATGTTCTGATGCACCCAAGAGTGGGTCATGTGCCTAAACAGTGGCCCATGCACCCAACATGTTGGCCCTCAGTCTAAGTGTTAGCCATGCGCCTAAGAGTGGGCCATGCGCCTAAACGGTGGCCCATGCGCGCAGCATGTTGGCCATGCGTCTAAGTGTTGGCCATGCGCCTAAATAGTGTCCATGCGCCTAAGTTGCCAAAACAGCTAAGTGTCCATGCGCCTGCATAGTGGCAAAGTGTCTGAACAGGGTAGAAACGCCCAAATAGTGCCATGCGCCCAGACTGTTTTACACTAGGAACTTTTATGCTCATGCGCCTAAAATGTCCCATGCGCCCAATTTGGACTTAGGATTTTCTAAGTGATTTTAAGGGGTAAAATAGGGAGATAGGCCTTGTTATGATGCGATGACTTATGCTTGTTATGTGCTTAGTGATGTGATGGAATTATGATGTGTATGTGTGTGAGTGATGTGTTATCTTTCTTCGTTAAGGGTTTTCAAACGTACGTATTATGTTCTGTAATACATCATGTATGACTTTACGTGGTGTGATGTATGAATGAATAAATTAACGAACGTAAAGTATTATGTAACGAAGTAAAAGATAACGATAGAGTATGAAATGAACACATAAGATAACAAATGGTGAACATGAAATTGACTGATGAGATCCGTGTCGCGTACCCCGGTACTGTGTCAGTCTTCGGACATGAGTCGGGAGTTTGTTTATTAGGCCTCGGCACAATATTAGTCTTCGGACATGAGTCGGGGGATAACAAAGGGTTTGTTTAGCGCGTCTTCGGTAAGTGATGGTGATGGGGTGAGAAGGTAAAGTAGGCAGTGTGGCAGCAGTTGCTGGTGTGGGTTCATCACCTGTGGGGTTATTAGGGATGTCACTGGGACCTAATTGCTCAGTCATACCTAGAAGTAGAGAAGTGTACCTTCCAGTGAAGTTAGTGGACACCTTCTTCATAGTTTTGAAGATGGTAGGCCTCATTTGAGGGACAGACAGAGTGGCTGCACACACAAGCTGACTATAGTCCAACTCATAATTGATAATGTGCTGGAGAAATCTGGGATACATAAAGAATATTTCCCTCTGGATATTTCCAATGAGATTGGTGGGCACAAATCTTGAGTAGGTGAAACGGATGCCTCGCACCATTCCACGAACTAGGCACCCTATTTCGTATCGAATTTTGTCCCATCCCCTAGATTTATTGGACAGATAGTGAAGAACATCATGCAGGAGGAACTTGCAGTTGTATGAGAAGTTAAATTTGTAGACAGTTGACCTCCTGACGTCTCCACCATATCCCATTAGAATGTAAGTGTTGTCTAAATCTGCTTTGGGGAACTCTATGGGTGCACCCTCATCATGAAGCTCGAGATGCTCCCTGATGATTTGTTCAGTAATGACCAAGTCTTGGCCACAAATGCTGGATCGTATTACACGAACCCCATTTAGTGTTTCAACCTGACCGTTCCCCAAAATTCAGCCATGTGATTGGTGTATACAATGGGATAAATAGTCAGGGGTGTGTAGTAGGACGACTGGGTGAGGAAGGAGATGATTTCAGAGAAGTTTGCATCTCTTGAGGAGTCAATAAGTGAGACTTGATTGTGTTGAGGATTTAGTGCCATTTGTGGAAATTGAAGGTAGATGATTTTGAGCTTGGGTGAATTGGGGATGAACAAAACTTTTAGAGCAGTAAAAGTTGTGGTAAGAAGATGAAAGTGAATAGTCAGGATTATTTAAATGAGGGTGAAATGGCGGTAATGGGCTTAGGATAAGGTGATGTGATGTTTTAGTGGATGAAGTGTGTCACACCCCAACCTTGACGGCGGAAACGTCGAGGAGTGAGAGCTAAGATCGTTCATAGCCACATAACGCTATTAATAATCCAAATATATTTCACACATAAGTTTCATTTGTCACATTACAAATATAAGTCTCAATGGATATAAAAGCATAACATAAAATGTAACAATTCATTCTATTTTATTTATCAATCTAGGTCCATTCCTAGATGTGCAAGCTTCAATGTGTAGATAATCAAACTTGGGCATTTCCTGAAACATGTTAAAAATAAAGGGTCAACAATAATATGGGTGAGCATTCCATAGTTTTAAATACATAGATTATATAAAAGATGGCAATTCAAGTCATAAATTAGTGAATAAAGTGATTAGGGATGTTATGATCAATTCAATAATCAAACCTCGACAAAGTTTTACAAGTCTCAAACGTTTACAAGTTTATACGATCAGCTAAGTGTACTTGGATTAACCAAGGCAAGCTTGTCTTGCCCGTAGATCTATGACTTCGCTGGGCTAGCAATAGTTAATGATTGTACATATAACGCCATAACATGGTAATCACGAAAGTTCAACTAACCACAACTTTTACAAGATGAATTGCCATAGGTTTACAAGTCTCAAATAAGTCTACGAGTGCAATAGTATAAGTTAACATGTTTCACCCCAAAGTGTGAAAATAGGAAAACGGGGTATAGAATACTCACATGATCAAGTAATATATATTTGATGGTTAATATGAATAAATATAAGCAACGTTTCAACGTAGTCTTTCACAATGCACCTAAAACAAATATATATTTACAAGGTTACGATTTAATAGCATATTTAATGGTTAAACGAGTCTAGGGTTCTAATTTGATATGAGGGTTTCAATAATTAAATGACGTTGATTAGAGAGATTATGCTTTAGCCCAAGAAAATGTCATGTAACAAATTTTAAGGAATTAAATCCTTTATAATAATTTGTGAAGGTTAATTATAAAATATATAAATTCTATAATTTTCATGATTAATCCATAATTGTATAGTGACCAAATAATAATTAATGATTTACCAATAATATATAAAGTCTATTTTTATAAAATACTTTGTTAATTTTATTGTATTAGAACATTGTTAAAGTGTTTAAAGTGATAATTTTATAGAAATAATAGAATAGCTTTTAAAAAAAATAGCAAAGTTTACAAAACATTTTTTTTAATTTTCTGAAAATTTTAAATACATTTTTAAAGGCTGAAAAGCCAAAAATTTTAAGTTGGAGGTCGCCGGGTTCGAACCCGGGACCTCTAGTACCGAAAGTGAGTGGGTAACCGGTGAACCAAGGCTCTCAGCCGCGGTTAATCATCGTTTCCAAATCTTAAAAGCGTCTTATACAAATCACCCCCAAATCCTATGAACCCTAGGTTGATTCGAGCCAAAATTGAAGATCAAAATGATATTGTTAACGATCTAGATCATGGGGCTTTTGTTTCCCAAGTTATTACGAGTGTTTAAGTGGATTTAATTTACCTGTTTGATGACGAATCAAAGGTATCCAACACGACGACAGGTCGCGAACTTCTAGTGCCCAAACGATGATCAAACGTTTACGATAATCCAATTCGTTACACAAGTACCTTCAAATGATCACTAAGATGAAAAGCCCTCTGTTTAATTCGAGTTTTGAAACACTGATGATAGTGTTCGTATAGTTGCGGGTCGCGATGCAAGAGGTCGACGGAATTTGATGATTTTGTTTGTTTCAGGTGCAATTGACTGTTGCATTCGATTAAGGATTGATAAACGACCGTTTATGCTGAGTTAATTCGATTATTATTACAGTTTAATGATTGAACGACAATCGGGTTTAAGTGTTTCGGTTTTGAAATCGATTCGGCTTGTAACCGACGTTTTATCACACTTAAAAGTTGTATTCATGTTCGAAACGTGTAGAACGGACGGTTTGGGTCGGTTTTAGTTTAAGTTTTGAAGTAAAAATGGGTAATTTGAAGCCGCCGGAGCTCGGCCGGAGAATGGCCGGAGCTCCGCCGGATTTACGGGTTTAGAAGTGAGCGGGGGGTCGGGTTGTAACTTTTAAAGTTACAATTTGGCCCTTGTAGTTTAACTTATTATTTTTATATGCTCAAACCTTTATATTAAAGTTTGTAAATTAACAATAAACCCCCTTAAACTTTGTTTCTTTTTAAGTTTCAACCATTTAAGTTTACTAAACCCAATAAATTATTATTATTTTTATTATTATTATTTATTATTATTACTACATTCTTATTGTTATTATTTCATTTATTAAAATCATTATATTAGTTATTGTTATTTAACAGCTATAATCATTCAAGTTAAATGATTAATAGACCAATTATGGCATAATTAACCTATAAGTTTCATGAATGACACAACTAACCCATACAAGAATTTAACAAAGCTAACAATAAATTAACTCAAAATTACAAGATGTTACAGTCTCCCCAACTTAAAAGAATTTCGTCCCGAAATTAAGATTAAGCTAAGAGAACAAATGCGGGTATCTCTCCTTCATATGAGCCTCACGCTCCCAAGTGAACTCAGCTCCATGTTTGTTTTCCTAACGAACTTTAGCGATAGATGTGGTAGTTGTTCAGGTCTTCTTCAGGGTGCGATCCATAATCTCAACAGGCTTCTCAACAAAGTGCAATGACTCATCAACTTGAATTTCCTCTAGTGGAACATGCAAATTTTCATCAGCCAAGCACTTCCTCAGGTTTGAGACATGAAAGACAGGATGAACTCCGCTAAGTTCAGAAGGTAACTCCAGTTTGTAAGCCACTTTCCCAATTCTTTTCAAAATATTGAAAGGTCCTTCAAAGCATGGGGCTAACTTACCCTTCTTCCCAAAACGTACAACACCCTTCCATGGAGAGACTTTAAGAAGAACCATGTCGTCGACTTGAAACTCCAATGGTTTGCGTCTTTTGTCGGCATAACTCTTTTGGCGACTTCTAGCCACCTCAAGGTTATTTCGAATCTTGGAAACTTTGTCAGTCATTTCCTGAATAAGTTCCGGACCAGTGATAAGATTTTCCCCAATGTCAGTCCAACAGATTGGAGAACGACATTTACGACCATACAACGCCTCGAATGGTGCCATCTTGATACTTGAGTGATAACTATTGTTATACGAAAATTCCGCGAGCGGTAAATGCGTATCCCAATCACCACCAAAATCAAGGACACAAAGACGTAGCAGATCCTCGAGGGTTTGGATTGTTCGTTCGGTTTGACCATCGGTTTGAGGATGGTAAGCCGTACTTAAATCCAATTGAGTTCCCAAGAGTTCTTGCATCGAAGACCAGAAATGCGAAGTGAAATGAGCATCTCGATCGGAAATAATATGCAATGGCACGCCATGACGACTCACAATTTCGTCAACATAGATTCGAGCCAACTTTGAAACCTTGTACGTATCTCGTATAGGTATGAAATGTGCTGTCTTGGTCAAACGGTCAACAATGACCCATATACTATCATGACCACGAGGTGTACGAGGTAACTTGGTTATGAAATCCATGGATATATGTTCCCATTTCCACATAGGGATTTCAGGTTGCTCAAGTAACCCACTTGGTCGTTGATGTTCGGCTTTGACCCTTGCGCACGTGAGACACTTGGAAACATAAGTCGCGATATCTTTCTTCATTCCAGGCCACCAATATTGACCACGCAGGTCCATGTACATCTTATCAGAGCCAGGATGAATGGAATATCGGGTTTGATGAGCTTCGTTCATAATGAAGTGCCGAAGGTTGTCACGATTCGGGATCCAGAGTCGATTCAAGAAGTACCACATGTCGTTCGGTTTTGTCTCCAATTGTGACCGTACGTTAGTCATCAAATCTTCATCTTTTCCTTCGTCGGTTAGTGCCGCTTGTTGAGCCTCGTGAATGCACAACTCGAGGTCACTATCGATCCTTATGTTTTGGAGCATGATAGTAGCCTCGTTGACATCCATATGAATCTCGGTATCAAATTCTCCTAGCGTATCAAACCATTACCTTCGATCTCGAATTTCTTGAAGCGAGACAGTCTTATTGTGAACCTTGCGACTTAGCGCGTCGGCTACAACATTCGCCTTTCCAGGATGGTAGCGAATATCGCAGTCGTAGTCGCTAATTAACTCTATCCATCGTCTTTGCCTCATGTTGAGATCCTTTTGATTGAACACTGTTGGAGACTCTTATGATCGGTGTAGACTATGCATTACGTCCCATATAAATAGTGTCGCCAAATCTTCAACGCGAAAACCACAGCACCAAGTTCAAGATCATGAGTTGTGTAGTTCACTTCATGAACCTTTAATTGCCTCGATGCTTATGCTATAACTTTGCCTCGTTGCATGAGCACACAACCAAGACCTTGATTAGAAGCATCACAATATACCGTGAAGTCGTCGTTTCCATCGGGAAGTGTGAGAATAGGAGCGTTACACAACTTGCGTTTCAATGTCTCAAAAGCCTCTTCTTGCTCGGGTCCCCATTCAAAGAGTCGATTCTTTTGGTTAGCGCCGTTAATGGTTTAGCAATCTTCGAGAAATTCGCTATGAACCTACGGTAATATCCCGCTAAACCCAGAAAAGAACGAACCTCGGTTGGGGTTGTGGGAATGCACCAATTCTTCACCGCTTCAATCTTAGCAGGATCAACGTGAATACCTTGGCTATTCACCACATGTCCTAAGAATTGAACTTCTTCCAACCAAAATTCACACTTGGAAAGCTTAGCGTACAATTTCTCCTTCTTCAAAAGTTCAAGAACTTGTCGCAAGTGTGTCTCGTGATCGACTTTCATCTTGGAATAAATAAGAATGTCATCATGAACACGATTACGAATTTATCCAAATACGGTTTACATACTCGATTCATGAGATCCATGAACACGGCAGGTGCATTGGTCAAACCAAAAGGCATAACCATGAACTCGTAGTGCCATATCGAGTACGAAAATGGTCTTTGGAATGTCATCATTGTGAACACGTAGTTGATGATACCCAGAACGTAGATCGATCTTTGAGAATTGAGTTGCCCCTTGAAGTTGGTCGAAGAGATCATCGATTCGAGGAAGAGGGTATCGGTTTTTGATAATAAGCTTGTTGAGTTCCCGGTAGTCGATGCACATACGAAATGAACCATCCTTCTTCTTCACAAATAGTAGAGGTGCACCCCACGGTGATGAGCTAGGGCGAATGAAACCTTTATCGGTCAACTCTTGCAATTGACTAGCTAATTCTTGCATTTCAGACGGTGCAAGGCGGTAAGGTGATTTAGCCACAGGGTTTGCACCAGGGATTAAGTCAATCTTGAACTCAACTTCTCTCACGGGAGGTACCCTTTAAGATCCTCGGGAAAAACCTCGGGAAAGTCTCGCACAACAGGAATGTCTTTCAACTCCTTACCCTGGCTTTCGTATTAACTACATATGCCATGAAAGCCATGTAGTTTTTACTTAAGCACTTGCGAGCCTTGATACAAGACATGAGTTTGAGTCTTTGGGATGATTTCTCCCCAAAGACCTTCAAAGTATCACCAGTCGGTAACGGAATTCGGATACACTTCTCGAAACATAGAATTTCCGCACGGTGTTTGGCTAACCAATCCATGCCAATGATAACATCAAGCTTCCCAGATGCATGGGAATAAGGTCGACGAAGAACTCGTGTTCGTTAAGGCTCAAAGTGCAGTCACGTATTTCGACGTTGACAGGATCAGCGATCACAAGTTTGATGTGTTAGGATGCAAAGCAGCGGAATACAAACAAGAATTAGACAAATTGTAGCAAGCAATCGATACTTGTAAGCATTAAGAGCGCGTACGGTTATAGGGAGAGAATATATATTTCTGATTTCAAGGAATGTTTATAGATGTAGAATATTTCTAATCAAATCATTTATTCATTCCATTCATTCATCACGTTACAATAAGTTGTCACTCCTTATATAGAGTGCAACAATCACTGCTGTTATCACGGAAAGTGACAACTAGCAGATCTAATACAAAAATAACTAATTCTTAACAAACTACTGAAATGTTCACAACTACTGAGAACATATCAGCGTGTTAAGTACAAAATATAAAACTACTGAAACTACAACGACTGAAGAACAAGCTCTTCAGTCGTTTTATAAAACTACTGAAACTAAAATATAAAACTACTGATATCACAACTACTGAAGAAGTACTCTTCAGTAGTTGTGACAAACTACTGAGGCTTCAGTACTTGATCTTCAGACTTTGACCTTCAGGTGTTTCATCAGCTGATGACTTCAGTAGATATCATCAGCTGATGTCTTCAGTCTTTGTCTTCAGACTTTGTACATCAGTTGTTGATCTTCAGCACTTGTAAACTCTTCAGCTGTTGTACTTCAGTACTTCGGTCTTTCAGCTTCAGCACTTGTGTTCTTCAGCTGTTGTACTTCAACACTTTAGTTCTTCAGCTGTTGAGGTCTTCAGCACTTGATCTTCAGCTGTTGAAGTCTTCAGCACTTGTCAAACTACTGATGAGCTTTCAGCAGTTGTTGTGATACCATGTGGGACTTAGAGGTTTTATGATCTTGGCTCATTGGTTCTTTTGGTCCAACAAACTCCCCCTGAACCAATGCAGCCAAAACCTCTAACTTATTTATTCTCCACTTATTGATGGCAAAATGTTGGTCTTTTTCCTTCTTGATCAGTAGAGAAGATGACCATGTAGGCTCCGGCCTGGGAAGAAACCTCAAATATTTGTTTGGCAGAGTATGAATGGGAACTCTGTTTTGGGGAACAGGACACAGAGTTGTTATCCCATTCATGAGATTCACTTCCCCATAATGAGTCTGTACGACTCTCTTGTGTAGGCCTCAAGGAAGGTGATTTGTTCCTCCATGGTTAGCTCTTCAACACCTCCTTCAAACAATGATTCCGGCCCATAATACTCAGACAGGTATTTGGCCTGTTTCCCATTCTTTATCTCCACAGTTGTTATTATTCTGTAAGCAAACTCATCCGGGTGATTACCCTCTAGGAACAACTAGAGCTCATTTTTCCTGACTTCCTCAAGCCTCTTGTAAACTAACCCCTTTTTCACTATTTTGTTTTCCAGCATCTTCTGAGGGGTTAGATTAGCTTTGTAGGCCTTCTTGAAGTCTTCTAGGATTTCCCAGGGTGAAACTACAAAGACCAGAGAGATCACTTCATCTACGATCTTTTTCACCTGGCCAATGTATCTCTGAGGTATATTTTTCTTATGAATTCTGTGAGAGACCCTGGGCTCACTCTTTCCTTTTGATATTGAAAGGTATGCCTGAGAGTGTAAAGTCTGAGGGCTTGCTCCTTCATATTGATGATAGAAGATGTGGCTGCATAAGCTTTGTCAACTCTCTTCAGCAATTCCTCATCATGCTGTTTATGAAGCTCTTCTTCTTCTAGCTTCACTTTAACCATTTGTCTCTGGACTTCAGGAGTAATTGCTGAGGAGTGACTTGTGGCCTTAGGCAACTGAATCACAGCTGAGAGCGGCAGCCTGTCTTCATCATCTTCTTCATCATCTTCTAGCCTCAATATCCTTCTCTTCTTCTTCAAGGGTATATCATCGGCTATGGGTTTTGAGGGTGAGGGAGTTGGTTTGGTGGGTTGTGTTTTGGGTGGTTTTGGTGTGGGAATGTTGACAGGCTGTTCTAGCATCCTTGAGGTGAGTGTGGCTTTTGATTGCTTGGCTAGCTCAGTCCTGCTCCCAGCACCCGCTTCATTCAAAGCTTCAATAACAAGCCCCTTAGTATATGCTTCAGACGAACAGATCTTGGTGGTGATTGCCAAGATACCGTCCCTGGACCAAGCTTTGATTTCGATCATTGCTCTTCCAAGATATTTTTCAATAAATCTAATCATGATTTCAAGCCTTTCTCTTTCTAACACTTCATAACTTGCCCATCTATTCTGGATTTCTTCAATCTCTAGTCGTCGAATCTCAGAGTCAAGTTTATTGGTGTCATGGCCTTGCCTAAACAGCTGATCAATGATGTTGTCCATTGATCTGCTATGTTCGGCATCAGCCTCTTTTATCAGTAGCTCCAAGGCTTTATCTTCAGCAATGTGCTCATCAGCACCTTTCTTTCGCTTGTAGGTGAGCATTGGTTGCTGTTCTTTCTCCTCCTTTTGGGCTTGCTTCGCTTCCTTCTTTTCCTCAGATCTTTTCCTCTTCTTTTCTTTCACTGCAGTACTCTCCCCCTTTTTGGTTGCATTGGAGGAAGGGGTTTGTACCGCAGAAAGAGTCTTTTGGATAGCAGCATCAACCAAGGGCTGTAAAGTTGAGGAAAGCCTCTCATCAATGGCTTTAGTCATAATGTCAGTGATTATGGGTGTGATGAGAGGGAGGGAATTTTGAAGTACAACACCTATTTGCTCAGGAGGGTTCTGTTCCTGAGAAGTAGGGCCTGAAGCAGAGGCAGGTGGTTGAGTTTGGAGTGGCTCGGTGTTTGGGAAACCTTCAAGTGAAGGTGCCATCTGTGGGTGGATAGAGACAGATGGTCTTTCTCCTTGTGAGAGTTGGTCAAGTAGGTTTTGCAGCCTACTGACTTTCTCTTCAAGGATTGTGTTCTGGGCAAGAACATCATAGAAAAAGCCCAGGTCATCATCAGCCGAAGCTGAATCATCTGACCTCCTGCTTAGAGCAGGATTTACATGCACTGGGTGTAGACCAGTTGGTGCATGTGCCCCTTGTGCTTGGTACTGGGGACTTCCAGCCTCAGGACAATGTCCATCATCACTGTTGCCTCTAGTGAGGTCTTAGCAATGTTACCAGCCTCACTCTGGTCATGTGCTGAGTCAGAGGAGGTGGCAGCCTCACTAGATATTCTAATCTCCTTGTCTACACTAGGAGATAGAAGTGGTAAACCCCTGTGCTGTGGGTTCTCAAGTGCATTGTGTTCCTCCCCCTCAATTGTAGAGGTATTCCCAGTAGTAAGTGGTTTTTGGGGAGGGGGTGAGGAGTGCAATTGAGTCAGCACTTGTGCAACTATTAAAGTTGGGCTGTGAGGGGCGGTTGTTTGGGGTGAGGGGCTAGAAGCAGTGTGCACCTGGGGAGGTTGGTGCTCTTCAATGGCAATCTCCTCAAGTGAGGAAGATCCCAGATATGTAGGTGCCCCTTGGGTGGTTGCTGCAGGCTCCTGTTGAGAGGAAGCCTGAGCGGCTGTGGCTGGAGGAGTCATTGTATCCACTAGGGGGTTTGTACTAGTGGATATATCCTGCGTTTGTGTTGCAGGGGCATCCTCAGGGGACTCAATTCCCTGAGTAGCCGTTTTGGGTTTCTTTTTGGTGGGGACTTTGGATTTGGAGGTGGTGGCTGTGGGTTCCAGCTGCGTGGGTTTTCGCAGCTTGGCAGCCATTTTGAGTGTCCGGTCAGAGTTGTGCCGGGAGTATACTTCCGGCAGAACAGCCGTAGCAGGGACTCCCAAGCCAACAAGTCCCTCAGCATTAAGCTGGTTTGTAATGATGGCCATTATGAACCGTGGATATAGTATCCAACGGTTGGCAGTTAGTTTTCGAGCCATATCCTTGAGCTCTAAAAATATTATTTCAGAAAAATTAAGTGTTGTTGCTCAAGGATAGAATACATTACCTGCTGCCATTTTATCGACATTTGATCCCAAGACGACGTCTTAGGGGCCAAACATACATTCACCATGTGAAAAATCAGGCGCTCAGCGTCATTAAAGTGTTTCTTCATGATAGTGGAGGCACTGAGATCGCCTTGATATCCGTGTTGAGCAAAGGATAGATCTATGGTGCCCTTCGGATATCCAGCAGGAGAAGTAGCATCATTCAGTTGAAGAATTTGGCGGATGATTTCAGGAGTGATGAGTACTTCTTTGTTGTTGACGACCGACTGGAGGGATGGTGTGTTGTTCTCCCCAGTGGTAACAGTAACGTTCATCCAAAATTGGTGCAAGGATTCGGCATGTAAGATGGGATTCAGAAGAAATGCCGTGTTGTATTGGGACTGAACCATAAGATCGATAGCAGTATCGAACTTAGTCCAGATGGGCGATTTAGTGAGGTAGGCAACACAGTTGTGTCGCGGTTTAATTTGCATAGACGCCATTGAGAAGAGGGAAGTTTTGGAGAGGAACGTTAGGTTTGAAGAAGGTGAAGCAATGAGAGCTAAGGTTAGGGATATATATAGGGTACGGGTAAGGAAACGACTGAAGGATGTGGTGTTAGTCATCAGTAGTTTTAAACGACCGTTGACATGGTATTATCCTTTCAGACGTTGAAACAGCTGAAGTCGTGGTGTTAGGCATCAGTAGTTTAGAAAACTACTGAAGACCGTGGTTTTGACTTCAGATGATTGAAACAACTGAGGACATGGTGTTTGTCATCAGTAGTTATGAAACTACTGAAGACAGTGGTTTTGTCATCAGCTGTTGTAAACAACTGAAGACTTGGGATTAGTCATCAGTAGTTATAAAACTACTGAAGACGTGGTTTTGCTTCAGTTGTTTAAAATGAAACAGCAGTTGTACAAACGACTGAAGAGAAAGTTCTCTTCAGCTGTTTTCGTCAATTCTTAGCTTTTCAGCTGTTTCAAACTATCCTCAACACATTCATCAGTCTTTTTGGCTGATTTCAGTTGTTTCATAGGACATCAGTACTTATCTGTTTTTACTGATTGCAGTAGTTGTAACTGCATCAGTAGTTTTAACTACATCAGTAGTTTAGAACAGATGAAGTACTTCAGTACTTGTGAGACATTTAGCCTTCAGTAGTTATAAAAACTACTGAGGGTAAAAGAGCTCATCAGTACTTATATGTGACATAGGTACTCATAATCATCAGTATGAATTACTAAGATCATCAGTAGTTGTCACTTATTCTAGTTGCAGCATACCAAGCCTTAACACCAGGTTTTGGAAAGTTGAACTATCCAAAGGCTTAGTAAAAATGTCTGCAAGCTCATCAGCACTAGGCACAAACTTAGGATCAATCAGACCTTTTTCAAAACAATCCCTTATAAAATGATGTCTGATCTCTATATGTTTGGTCCTAGAGTGCTGGACTGGATTTTTGACAATGCAAAGAGCTGAAGCACTATCCATTAACAAAGGAGTCTTAGTCTCTGTAATGCCATAATCCAATAGTTGGTTTTGAAGCCCGAGTACCTGAGATGTACAACTTGCAGCAGCAATGTACTCTGCTTCAGCAGTGGATGTAGCAACTGAGGTCTGTTTCTTGCTCTGCCAAGAAATCAAGCAGTTGCCTAGGAATTGACATCCACCAGAAGTTGATTTCCTGGTCAACTTACACCCTGCATAGTCACTGTCAGAAAAAGCAACTAGTTTACCAGAATGTCCGGTAGAATACCATAAACCTAGAGATGGAGTGCCTTGCAGATATCTAAAGATCCTCTTGACTGCAATCAGATGAGACTCTTTAGGTGCAGCCTGAAATCTAGCACAAACACATGTAGCAAACATAATATCTGGTCTAGAAGCTGTTAAATACATCAAGGACCCAATCATACATCTGTAAAGTGTTTCATCAACCACTTTACCTTTCTGATCTGTGTCTAGTTGTGTGGTGCTGCTCATGGGAGTAGAACAAGGCTTACATTTTTGTAAATCAAACTTTTGCAAAAGATCTTTTGTATATTTGGACTGATGAATAAAAATTCCATCAGCCTTTTGTTTGATTTGCAACCCCAGAAAGAACTGTAATTCTCCCATGGCACTCATTTCAAACTTCTGTTGCATCAACTTTGTAAAGGCATCACACAACTTTGGATCAGAGTATGCAAAAATGATATCATCTACATGAATTTGAACAAGTAGATTATGCTGCCCAGCTTTCTTAATGAATAAGTCTTATCTATGGAGCCTCTAGTGAAATTGTTTTCCAGAAGAAAGTTTGATAATGTCTCATACCAGGCTCTGGAGCTTGTTTTAACCCATAAAGAGCTTTATCAAGCTTATACACCCAATTAGGATGTTTATTGTCCTCAAAGCCTGGAGGTTGACATACATAAACCTCTTCTTTAATTTTTCCATACAAAAATGCACTTTTGACATCCACTTGAAAAACTTTAAGGTTTTGATAAGCAGCATAAGCTAAAAACAATCGAATTGCTTCCAGTCTGGCTACAGGGGCAAAGGTTTCATCATAATCAATACCTTCTTCTTGTGCAAACCCCTGAACAACCAGTCTGGCCTTGTTCTTAACAATAAGCCCATTTTTATCAGTTTTGTTCCTAAACACCCATTTAGTGCCTATTGCACACTTACCTGGAGGTAGAGGAACCAGTTCCCACACTTGCTGTTTCTTGAACTGAAGAAGCTCAAGCTGCATGGCATCAACCCATCCATTGTCCTTTAAAGCAATGTGATAATTCTTTGGCTCTTGCTGACTGATGAAGAGAGCATAGAAGCAGAAATTTGACAATTGACTTCTTGTTGATACTCCAGCAGTGATATCACCAATGATTTGAGACATAGGGTGATTCTTCAGATCTTGATACACAATGAGATATGTGCAAGTGTTTGTAGCCGGCTCAGCAGCAACAGATGGTGATGGTGAATCATTTCCTTGAAACCAATCAGTGGATGGTAATTCAAAGGAGTTGAATTCGAAGAGATCTCATCAGCATTTGTTGTGGATGGTGCTACTGGAGCTACAGGAACATCAGGTCTAGCTGAGTCAGGCAGCTGATCACTAAACCTGAAGAGGTGAGTACTACAATCATCATCATCATCAGCAGTACCACCAGGTGGTGAACTGTTGACAGGAGCAACAGCAGGAGTTTGATAAGGAACATATTGCAGTATGTCCAAATCAAATAACTCCACAGGACTTTGTGGAATCTTGTCCTTTGGAGATTCATTAACTTAACATGTAGAGTTTCTTCAACCATCTTTGTTCTGCAGTTGAAGACTCTGTATGCCTTGCAAGTAGATGAATAACCAACAAAGTACCTTGCATCCACCTTAGGATCAAATTTATGGAGTTGATCCTTTGTGTTGAGAATAAAACAGGGACACCCAAATGCTTTGAAAAATGAAATCAGAGGAGCCAAATGATGGAGAATTTCATATGGAGTCTTCATCAACCTCTGATTTACTAAAACTCTATTTTGCACATAACAAGCTATGTTGATAGCTTCAGCCCAAAAGGTCAGTGGCAAACCTGAGTCAGCCATCATGGACCTTGCAGCTTCAATGAGGGTCCTGTTCTTTCTCTCCACTACTCCATTTTGTTCTGGAGTCCTTGGAATGCTGAACTGCCTTTTGATTCCTTTGAAAGATAGAAGTCATCAAGTGTATGATTTCTGAACTCAGTTCCATTGTCACTTCTAATACACTTGACTGGAAGGGAATACTGCTTCTCAATGTACAACACAAAGTGAATAATCTTCTGAGTAGCCTCATCCTTTGAATGTAGAGAGAAAGTCCATACAAATCTGGAGTAATAATCCACAATTACCAGACAGTATTGTTGGATTCTGTGTGCCCAAGACACTTAGAATATTGATGTGGTTAGTATGTTATGATCCAAGTCGGGTTATACCCCACAACAAGCTTGGCAAACACCAATTAAATATTTAATTGATGATGTGATCATGCAATTAAATATTTACACCAATTTAGAAAATGGGTTTTCTAAATAAGTTGCATGTAAGTGGGAACAACTTATTAGGATATTTTGTTCAACAATATTATTCGATGTGTTGTTTAAATTAGTTAGATGACACCAATATTAAGTGAGAAATTACAGCTTATAAATTAAATGGTTAATTGTATAAGAATGTAATTATATTTATATATCTTGTACATACAATTAATTGTATGTCTAGTATAAGTGACATTTTAATGTGTGATAGTTTTGAGAGGGAAAAGGGTTTTAAACCCTTTTGGCCGCCCCTCCCCTCTCATTCTATTGGATCAAACTAGTTTTGACCACCAACACACATTTAATTGAGTCTTGGACTCAAAAAATCTGATGAACCACACACATTACATGCAACTTTGAAAGAAAAAACTCTCAAAAACCTCTCTCTTGGTCTCGGCTCAACAGCAGCTTTTGAAGGAGTTTTTGTCTTGATTTGGTGATCTCTCCCTAGCAAGAGTTGTGTATGCTTCACAAGGCTTGGGGTATAAGCACTTGAGGACTCCTCCTTGAAGTCTTGGCCAAAAGAACAAGCATCAAACATCCCATTTTGGTCGACATTTGGTGCTGGAACAAGGTAGTTGTCACAGCTTGTTCAAGCTGTGATTTTATGTACGTTTAAGTATTGCATAGCTTGTCCATTCACATAAGAATGATCCTCATGATTTGGGTTTGTTTTTCATAACATATGAACATATAGAAGATAAGATTTTCAGCTTTAAAAATCGTTTTAAAAGCCATATTTCCGCTGCGTTTTTCAGAATGTTTAAAAGGTTAAACATGGATTTTATGTTCTAGCAAACCCGTCAATGGTATCTAGAGCCGGTTATGTGGATGACTTGCTTGTTATGTTCTTTAAATTTGTTTTAAGGATGTTTATAAACTAGTTATAGACTGATTTTGGGCTGTTATTGTTTGGTTGAATGATTCCCCAACTTTCAAGATCGTATCACACATGCTAGTGATTAGATCTTGAAAGATACATATTTTGATGTGTTGATTGTTTAGACAATGTTTAAAACCAAAAATTTCAGTTTATGTTGGCTGAAATTTGTGGTTTTAAAAGGGTTTTCATTATATGTTTTGATGTTATGATCATTTGATGATAGTGTGCATAACCTAGCCTTTGACCTTGTGATGTTTTGGATGCTTGTGTTGGTTGTATTCTTTCATTCAATTGGGTTGTTATTTTGTTTCACTATTTGGGTTGTAATTATTCATTCATTTGGGTTTGTAATAGATTAGGTGCATTTCTTTTTATTAGAAAAATGTATTAGGATACAATTTTGTAAAAGGAAGATGCACAAGTTCAAGACCCAAAGATGGACATCAAAGACATGGAACTTGAAGCATATGGATGCAAGTTCAAGTGAGGTCTAAGATGACCTGGATTTAGTGTTGATTTCAACCTTAGAAAAGACCTTATGACAACACTTGTGATGGCAAACAAGTGTTGTCACTTAGTAGCTATGGTTATGCACTCATGTTTGTATATATATATGCTTGTTGATTGTTTGTTGTTTGATTGTTTGGTTAGTACTTGGATATTCATTACAAACTCATTACAAACTTAACAAGCTGAAAATTGTTGGTTCTTAAAAGTTAATAAAAGTAATTAAAATGGTTTAATGACTTTAAAGATTAAAATTGGTTTTAATCAAAGAACCATAGGGTATCTTGTATTTGAAAGCATGCAAATACAAGTACATAGGATTTACTAAACTAGAATTAAGAAATCTCTAATATTTTAAAACGAGATCAACACCGTCCTTTTACACAACACTTGAGTCACTTGGGAACTCTTAGTGGGATAAAGGTCACCCAACCATTTTGAGGGAACTTGTGATTTGAGGTGAGAATGCCTTACTTATGGGATAAAGGTCACCTAACCATTTGTTTTGGCAAACTCACACGTGGTGTAAGTTGGATGTCTTGATTTGCAAACCATGTTAAATGGATCACCTACAATGTGGTTTCCAAATGGTGTTGATGGGATTTTCATGCCGACTTTACATATGATGTTCAAGAGTCGATCCCATACCTCTAGAAGTTGCAAATGGTTACAATCGTCAAACGTTGACCACCTTATTAATTTAAAACGTGGGATAAAGGTCACCTAACCACAATTAAATGTAATATTGGGTTCTAGATTTTAATATGAAAAGTCTTGTAAGACATTTGTTATTAAAATTACAATATCGAAAATACTAAATAAAACTTTGTTAAATTTTGTAGATGGCCTCTAATAATGATAATTCCGATAACTCATCCGCGTCCAACCAATCTCTACGAGCGATCCTCCAAAAGGAACGTCTAAACCATAACAACTTCATCGATTGGTATCGAAACTTGAGAATTGTTCTCAAGCAAGAAGAGATCGTATATTTTAGACGACCCTATCCCCGATCAACCTAGCGAGATGATGAGGAGGCCTATAGCGATTGGCTAAAACACTGAGGACTCCGTCCAAGTGTCTTGTCTCATGCTAGCGAGCATGACTCCGGATCTCCAGAAGGAGTATGAACATCACGGAGCTTACGACATGATTGCCCAGCTGAAGGAAACGTTCCAACAGCAAGCTAGGGTTGAGCGCTTCGAAACGGTCGAGCACTCCATGCATGTCGTATGGACGACAACCAATCTGCTTCATCTTATGTACTTAAGATGAAAAGTCACATTGACCGCCTCGAAAGGCTTAATTGTCCAGTCTCGAAAGAATTGGCCACGGATTTGATCCTAAATGGCCTTACCAAGAGGTTCGAGACATTCCTGTTGAACTACAACATGAATGCTTGGGACAAAAGCATTGGTGAGCTTCACTCAATGCTCAAAACGGTCGAGGCGGCCATGGGTAAAAGGGTTTTACCCGTTCTCACCATCAATGAAGGTGGGAACAATAAAAGGCCTCGTCCCGCACCCAAGGCAAAGGTTGCCAAGGGTAGGGACCCGCTTGGGGAAAAGGGAAAGGGGTGGCAAGGGTGCCACCCAACCACAAGAGAAAAGGCAAAAGGTTGCCACTAATGACCCATGCTTCAAGTGTGGGGAGATTGGACATTGGCAAGGAATTGTCCCGTCCATCTCCAAGAGTTGAAAGCGAAGAGGGATGCCGGGCAGACCTCAGGTACAATATATATGATTCATATTGATCTTAATGTAACATCTTCTAACACATGGGTATTGGATACCGGATGTGGAACTCATATTTGCAATTTGTTGCAGGGGTTCACAAGAAGTAGGGACTTCAATCAAGGGGATGTTAGCCTCTTCATGGGCAATGGAACTAAAGTCTTAGTTGAAGCTCGTGGGGATTACATCCTAAAACTTCCAATGGCTTGGATGTTATTTTAAAGAATGTTTTGTATGCTCGTAGTTTGACTAGGAACATTATTTCTGTATCCCAATTAAGACATTATCATTATGTACTATCCTTTATTGAAAATGATATTCATGTTTCTTTAAATGGTATGTTCTATTTTAAAGCTATTCCCATTAATGGTATTTATGAATTGGTTCATGAAAATACTTTAAATAGTTCACTGTACCAAACTAACACCAAGAAGCTCAAGTTGGACTTGAGTGATACCTATCTTTGGCATTGTCGTCTTGGTCATATAAACAAGAAACGTTTACAAACACTTCAAAAGAATGGTCTTTTAAAAACAAATGAATGTGATTCATTTGATGTTTGTGAATCTTGTTTACAAGGGAAGATGACTAAGGCACCTTTTAGTTGAACTAACGAAAGGGCAAAAGATATATTAGGAATCATACATTCGGATGTATGTGGTCCTTTTAAGCCAATGACTAGGAATGGTGAAAGATACTTCATTACCTTTACCGACGATTATAGTCGCTATGGGTATGTGTACTTATTAAGGCACAAAGATGAAGGTTTTGAAATGTTCAAAATCTTCAAGAATGAAGTAGAAAATCAACTCAACAAGTCAATTAAAGTTCTCCGTACCGATAGAGGAGGTGAATACCTAAGTGAAGCTTTTCAAGATCATCTTAGGAGTTGTGGGATTGTCTCACAGCTCACTCCACCTGGAACACCACAACATGGTGTGTCTGAGAGGAGGAATCGAACCTTACTGGATATGGTCCGATCTATGATGGCTAGAAGCTCATTACCTCTATCATTTTGGGGTTTCGCTTTGCTCTCCGCGGCTCGTATTCTAAACATGGCCCCAACAAAAAGGTGGAAAGGACACCTTTGAGATATGGCATGGAAGAGTTCCATCCCTATTGTACTTAAGGGTTTGGGATGTGAGGCTTATGTTAAGACTCCCACCCCAAACAAATGGATGTCCGATCCACCAAGTGTATCTTTATTGGATATCCTAGAGATTCTATGGGATATTATTTCTATGATCCAATGGAACATAAGGTGTTTGTTGCCAGAAAGGGTGAGTTCTTAGAAGCAAAGTTCCTTATGGAAGGAGCTAGCAGTAGAACAGTGGATCTTGAGGAAGATCAAGAACCACAGCCCGATGCACTTTGGTTGAAACTAGCACTCAACATGAGGATGTTGAGGATGATCAAGTGGTTGATCAATACACACAACACGTTCGCAGAAGTGGTAGAACTAGTAATCCACCTGAAAGATATGGATTTTTCATGGATGGATGCTATGTGATAGATTCTGATGAACCAACCACATACCATGATGTAATGTCCAACACGGATTGTGACAAATGGCTTGAAGCCATGAACGTTGAGATGCAATCCATGTATGACAATCAAGTATGGGACTTGGTTGTACCACCTCTTAACTCCAAGATAGTTGGAAGTATGTGGGTTTTTAAGAAGAAAACAGATATGCATGGAAACTTGGATACTTATAAAGCTAGACTTGTAGCAAAAGGTTTCACTCAAACTCAAGGGGTTGATTATGATGAAACCTTCTCACCTGTTGCGATGCTAAAGTCTATAAGGATATTGTTTGCCATAGCTGCTCATTATGATTATGAGATTTGGCAAATGGATGTCAAAACCGCTTTCCTAAATGGATACCTTGAGGAAGATGTCTATATGGTTCAGCCTGAAGGTTTTGTCGATCCAATACATCCTAATAAAGTATGCAAGTTAAAGAAATCAATCTATGGATTGAAACAAGCATCGAGAAGCTGGAATCATCGTTTTGATGAGGAAGTCAAGAAATTTGGCTTCATCAAAAACGCTGATGAAGCATGTGTATATAAAAGGCTAGTGGGAGCACAATAACTTTCCTAGTATTGTATGTTGATGACATACTGCTATTTTGAAATGACATTCCGACCTTGGAAGGTGTAAAAAACTGGCTTGGAAGTTGTTTTTCCATTAAGGATCTTGGTGAAGCCGCCTATATTCTGGGAATAAAGATCTATAGGGATAGATCAAGGCGGTTGATTGGTTTGAATCAAAGTGCGTATATTGATAAAATCTTGAAGAGGTTCAAGATGGAGAATTCTAAGAAAGGTACCGTACCTATTCAAAGAGGAACGATATTGAGTACGACTCAATGTCCAAGCTCAAAGGAAGAGCAAGATAAAATGAAGGCAATCCCATACGCATCTGCTATAGGATCCATCATGTATGCAATGATATGCACTCGACCGGACGTGTCATGCGCCTTAAGCATGACAAGCCGTTACCAGCAGAATCCTGGAAACAGTCATTGGATGGCTGTTAAGAACATACTTAAGTACCTAAGGAGGACAGGAGATATGTTCCTGATCTATGGATCTGGTGATGAGGAACTCGTTGTAAAAGGTTACACGGATGCGAGTTTCCAAACCGATCGTGATGATTCACGGTCACAATCGGGATACATTTTCATTCTGAATGGAGGAGCGGTCTCTTGGAAGAGCTCCAAGCAGGATGTGGTGGCTCTATCAACTACAGAATCAGAATATGTCGCCGCCTCATTGGCAGCTCAAGAAGCTGCATGGTTAAAGAAATTCATTGCCGATCTAGGGGTTGTCCCCTCCATTCAGGACCCCCTAGAGATCTTTTATGATAACGAGGGTGCGATTGCACAAATCAACGAACCCTGTGCTCATCAAAAGACTAGGCATATTGAGCGGAGATTCAACTACATACGAGATGAAGTTGAAAAGGGAAAGATATGTATTCGCAAAGTTCACACGGATCAAAACGTTGCGGATCCTCTCACGAAGCTCCTTGAAAAGTGGACAGTACATAAGTGGACAGTACATATTGGTTTTGATATTCACCAACTATTATACCTTGAGCTCTTCTTCACTGTTCTGAAATAGTGGACAGTACATAAGGGTATATTCAGGTATGACATAAGGTGTCTGTGAGAAACATATGTAGTCAAGATGGAATTTGTTCCTCTTATTCGTTGAGAGTTAGATGTCTAAGGCCTAATAAGTTACATCAACAAGAAATGATCATTCTGTGTTCTTGGATTTGACATGACATCTGAAACAAAAGGATAGATGATTGATTCACCTAAATCATTTCAAGTAGGGTACTTGAAAGGGATGATGTTATTGAATGGCTACAAGTCATGCGTATTAAGGGTAGTGAACCGTTGTTAGGTGGTATTTACTGCTTACATCAATCTTCTATGAATCTTGGGCAAGTGGGAGATTGTTGGATTCTGTGTGCCCAAGACACTTAGAATATTGATGTGGTTAGTACGTTATGATCCAAGTCGGGTTATACCCAACAACAAGCTTGGCAAACACCAATTAAATATTTAATTGATGATGTGATCATGAAATTAAATATTTACACCAATTTAGAAAATGGGTTTTCTAAATAAGTTGCATGTAAGTGGGAACAACTTATTAGGATATTTTGTTCAACAATATTATTCGATGTGTTGTTTAATTAGTTAGATGACACCAAATATTAAGTGAGAAATTACAGCTTATAAATTAAATGGTTAATTGTATAAGTATGTAATTATATTTATATATCTTGTACATACAATTAATTGTATGTCTAGTATAAGTGACATTTTAATGTGTGATAGTTTTGAGAGGGAAAAGGGTTTTAAACCCCTTTTTGGCCGCCCCTCCCCTCTCATTCTATTGGACCAAACTAGTTTTGACCACCAACACACATTTAATTGAGTCTTGGACTCAAAAATCTTATGAACCACACACATTACATGCAACTTTGAAAGAAAAAAAACTCTCAAAAACTCTCTCTTGGTCTCGGCTCAACAGCAGCTTTTGAAGAAGTTTTTGTCTTGATTTGGTGATCTCTCCCTAGCAAGAGTTGTGTATGCTTCACAAGGCTTGGGGTATAAGCACTTGAGGACTCCTCCTTGAAGTCTTGGCCAAAAGAACAAGCATCAAACATCCCATTTTGGTCGACATTTGGTGCTGGAACAAGGTAGTTGTCACAGCTTGTTCAAGCTGTGATTTTATGTACGTTTAAGTATTGCAATAGCTTGTCCATTCACATAAGAATGATCCTCATGATTTGGGTTTGTTTTTCATAACATATGAACATATAGAAGATAAGATTTTCAGCTTTAAAAATCGTTTTAAAAGCCATATTTCCGCTGCGTTTTTCAGAATGTTTAAAAGGTTAAACATGGATTTTATGTTCTAGCAAACCCGTCAAGTATTTCTTCTTTGCCATGCTCATTACTCTCACAGGACCAAATAGATCCATATGCAGTAATTGCAAGCAGGCATTGGACTTAGGCACTTCAATGAGAGGGAATGAGACTTTGTGCTGTTTTCCTTTTAAACACGCAGTGCAGGTTTCATCATAGTGGAACTCCTTTATTGGTAAGCCTCTGACTAAACTGTTGTGGGAAAGCTGATTCATGTTTTTGAGATTAACATGACCAAGCCTCCTGTGCCACAGTTTAGATTCTTGAGAAGAGGCTTTGGAAAATAGGCAAGGATTGCCTTTGAGATCTATCTTCTTAGAGAGATCTAAGGCATACACTCTTCCTGTCCTGTTGGCTTTCAGGAGAGTGTGATCATCCAACACCTTGTCAATCAAGTGCAAAACTTTGGATGACAGAATCCTACAGTTTTGACTGGTGAAAAGGGCAACATGGCCTTTATCACACATTTGACTGACACTCAAGAGATTGTACTTGAGATTTTCCACATGATTGATATCATCAAATTTGATTTCTCCATTGGAGACAAAGCCCTTACCGATGATGTAACCCCTAGCATCATTGCCAAAAGAGACAAATCCCTTCTTTCCTTGAGAGTAGTCATGAACAAGAGAGCTGTTCCCAGTCATGTGCATAGATCCCCCACTATCTACATACCAGATGCTACTTTGGCATGTTGAAGAACCCTGCAAAAATAAACAATTAGTTAGTTTTAGAGACCCAAACCTTTTTGGTTTTGGGCCTGGTCTCATCAATAGATGGTAAACTAACAGGTTTATTTGAAACAACAGCCTGAGAGGAAGAAGATGGTGTAGAAGAGGAGTCCTTTGGCTTGGACCTCCTTTTCTGTGGTTTCAACATAGGAAAATCTAGTTGGTTAACTCTACCCAACAGATGTTGTACCATCATCACTAGCTGTGTCTGATTTTGTGATAAAGCTTTCAGCTCATCAGACACATTGCTAGTGGAGTTTGATAAGTTCCTATGTTGCACCTTTTTCTTTTGAGCACCCTCAGCTGTCACCTGTTTAACCCCTTCCTTTTTGGATTTCTTTAAGGACTTAAGGGTTACAGGATTTGATGTTGCTGATACAAATGTGGTCTCAAACTCAGTTTTCATTTTTACTATTTTCTCATTAATTTCTTCTTTTTGTTTGAGTTTGGAACCTCTTTTGTACCAACAATCATCTGTAAGATGATTGAACAAACCACATACTTCACATGGTTTCTTCTTCATCTTAGGTTGATCTTCAACTAAAGAGGGTGAAGCAACAGAAGACTTGTTCTTCAATGCTTTGGAAGCATTGGTTGCTTTTTTGACTACCTCTTTAGTAGTCTTCAAACTCTTTCTACTGCCAGTTTTCTTCTCTTCAGTACTGACAGCAGTTGAAGTTTGAACTTCAGGTGTTAAATCCTGCTCTCTAGTCCTTTCAGGACCTTCAGAATTAACTCTTGAGTTGATCAACTCATTTATCATGTGAATGTCAGCATTTGAACCATCAACATCAGCTGATAGGTTCAAAGAGGGCTTGATGCTGACTGCTACTTCTGATTGTGCTGTATCAGAAGGTAGATCACATGATGTGATGGATTGGTTATCACTCTCACCATCAGATTCTACCTCTACTCTTGGGGTAAAATCTGTAGGGGAGCAGTGTGATTGTAACCAATTCCAAACTTCACATTTGAAGCAGATTGCTTATTAAGAAGCATTTCAAAACCTTTGCATGATTGTACCCATCTATCACACTCGACCTGGGTAACTGCAAGGGTTTCTTTGAGATCTTTGTACTTCTCTAGAAGTACTTCTTCTCTAGCCTTATCATCAATTATTTGGCAATTCAGTTTATAATTCTCATCATTTTTATCTTTGAGCACCAACTCAAACTCAGCTTTGTTTTTGGAAATTATTTGTTCTAGCTCAATGTTCTTATTAATTAGAGCTACATTTGCTTCTCTAATGGAAGCAAATGCTGCTATGCATGGTTCAGAACATAATTTGGCTTTTGCCTCAGAGGATACCTGTGATACCTGTGGTGTAGAGGCATTAGAAAATGAAGTATCAGCAGACTCCAAAGCCATAAGAGCTAGATTCCCAAAAGGACTGTCACCACCATGTTGAGCAGCACCTGAGAACAGTTGATCATGACCAGACAAGTCATCTGGTAAACTGCTCCAGTCAACAACTCCTGGGGTGAAGAAGCTGTGTTGTTGAGATTGAGGTTGTTGATGAGATTGGGATGGCTGAGGTTCTGGTAGTGCATGAGGTTGTGGTGCCATAGGAACTTGAACTTGATTTGGCTGTGGCATGTAATAACAAGGGTACGGATATGGCATTTGACCCTGAGAAACAAAATATGCCGGAGATTGTTGTTGAGAATGATGACTAGAGTTGACAGGATGTTGCCCTCTGTGTTGTTGACTTTTGCCAGGAAAAGTCACAAAGGGTGCAGTGGAGTTAGATCCAGTTGATCTACACTCTCTTGCAAAGTGTCCAAGCCTTTGGCATTTGTGACACCTCAACTTGCTCTTGTCAAAACCAACTTTGGTTTTGCCAGAGAGTCCTGGGAATTTTCTTCCAGTTCTTTTATAGAACTTCTGAGATCTGATATTATCAGGGCCATTTGGCTCAAAATATCCATATCTTCTAAGTCATCATCAGCAATCCCCTTGAGATCATCCATAATGAAGCATAAATTATCATTATTACACCCAGTAAACTGACCATCAATACTCACAAATGCAGAATCAGAAGTGCTTGAAGAGAAATTAATACGCTCATCATACTGGCATTCAGATGAAGCATATTCTGACTCATGACCCACCAAGGCAGTGTTGCCTTGTACAAAGTCTTCAGTGAGCTTTTCAGATGAAGACAACTTTCTCTTCTGTTCTATCTCTCTCTCAAAAGTGAGTAGTTTCCCATGGAGTTGGGTGAGAGATAGTTTGTCCAAACTTGCACTGGAGCGTAGGACAATAGTATATGTGTCCCATCTCTCAGGCAGTGATCTGAGAAATCTGTTATTCATCTGAATATTGGTGTATTCAAGTTTGACCATTTTTAGTTCAGAGATCAAACAAGAGAACCGCTCATATTGTTGAGTCAGTGTCTCACCCTTTCTATGAGAAAATGTCTCATATTGTTGGGCAAGAATTTCTCTATTATTTGCCAAGACCTCATCTGTTCCTCCAAATTGTTCTTTCAAGGCATTCCAGAGGTCATGGGCAGTTTCATGATGCATTAGCCCAGAATAGATTTCATTGGGCAGTGCCATGGCCAGAATTCCATGGGCTTTTGCATCAATTTCAAGCAACTTCTTATCCTCATCTGAGTATTGCTCCCTCCTCTTCGGAACCATTTGATTGGTTTCCGGGTTATTCACCATAGGCTTGTGTGGACCATGTACCACTGATGTCCAACACCCTGCGCTGTTAACAGACAGGTGATGGAGCATACGTCTTTGCCATATGTTATACTCATTCCTAACCATCATAGGTGGCTTGGTTGAGGAACCAGTATTGTGAGGATCATTGGAAGGAGTAGTCATTTTCAGTTCAAAAACAATTTAGTTCAAGCTTTTAAAAGTTTTAGACAGACCACAACAACTCAATGAGAACCAAGAAAAGATCTCAGGATGAATGAGCAGAAATACAGAAAATTATTAGATCGATCAATGATTAACCTGCTCTGATACCATTTGACAGGATCAGCGATCACAAGTTTGATGTATTAGGATGCAAAGCAGCGGAATACAAACAAGAATTAGACAAATTGTAGCAAGCAATCGATACTTGTAAGCATTAAGAGCGCGTACGGTTATAGGGAGAGAATATATATTTCTGATTTCAAGGAATGTTTATAGATGTAGAATATTTCTAATCAAATCATTTATTCATTCCATTCATTCATCACAAGTTACAATAAGTTGTCACTCCTTATATAGAGTGCAACAATCACTGCTGTTATCACGGAAAGTGACAACTAGCAGATCTAATACAAAAATAACTAATTCTTAACCAACTACTGAAATGTTCACAACTACTGAGAACATATCAGCGTGTTAAGTACAAATATAAAACTACTGAAACTACAACGACTGAAGAACAAGCTCTTCAGTCGTTTTACAAAACTACTGAAACATAAAAATATAAAACTACTGATATCACAACTACTGAAGAAGTACTCTTCAGTAGTTGTGACAAACTACTGAGGCTTCAGTACTTGATCTTCAGACTTTGACCTTCAGGTGTTTCATCAGCTGATGACTTGAGTAGATATCATCAGCTGATGACTTCAGTCTTTGTCTTCAGACTTTGTACATCAGTTGTTGATCTTCAGCACTTGTAAACTCTTCAGCTGTTGTACTTCAGTACTTCGGTCTTTCAGCTTCAGCACTTGTGTTCTTCAGCTGTTGTACTTCAGCACTTTAGTTCTTCAGCTGTTGAGGTCTTCAGCACTTGATCTTCAGCTGTTGAAGTCTTCAGCACTTGTCAAACTACTGATGAGGCTTTCAGCAGTTGTTGTGATACCATGTGGGACTTAGAGGTTTTCTGATCTTGGCTCATTGTTCTTTTGGTCCAACAGACGTCAACGGCAATAGATTTTCCATCGGCGACCTCGACCGTGAAAGATCTTTCTAGGTTGACGCGCGGTTTAGAAAGTAAAGGTTCGAATTCCACAGACACAAAACTTCTATCGGCACCCGAATCAAATAATACATATGCATAACGATTATTTACAAGATACATGCCTGTTTAGTTGTTGGATTCTGTATGCCCAAGACACATAGAACATTGATGTGGTTAGTATGTTGTGATCCAAGTCGGGTCATACCCAATAACAAGCTTAGCAAACACCAATTAATATTTAATTGATGATATGATCATGCAATTAAATAATTACACCAATTTAGAAAATGGGTTTTCTAAATAAATTATATGTGAGAATGAACAAATTATGAGGATATTTTGTTCATGGTTATTATTTGTTATGTTGTTTAAATTAATCAAGCAACATCAAATAATAAAAGTATGTGTGTGCATATTTTATATATTAAAGGTTAATTATGTAAATTATAAGATTAGTCAAATTAAAAGAGTCTTGAAAAAGGGGAAAACCCTAATAAGGGTGTGTGGATTTTTCGGCCGAAAAGGCCTCTCCCCTCTCTTTTTCTTCTTGTTTTTGAAACAAGAAACTCTCTATGAACAGACACACATCTGATCTACTCCTCTTTCTCACATGAAATCGCACAAGAACTCGAGTTTCTCTTATGGAAGAGAAGTCATACGGCTGGAACAAAGCCTTTGACATCTTCTTGATGTTTCACGGCTGAAAAGGTTTGCAGCAGGGGTTTTTGATGCGATTTTTGGTGTCAAATCCTAGCAAATATGGTGTTTCTTGAAGGCTTGTGGGTATGAGCACTTGAGGACACCTATCCTTGGTGTTTTGGCCATCCAAGGACAGCCACTTATTCAACAAAACATGATTTCCAGCAGCTCTAATGTCGGTTCTTCAAATCGCCCATAAAGGTAGTTTGTTGATGTTGTTTTGGTTGTTTTAGCTTGTTGATAACTAGTTTATTCACATACAAATGATCCTATGTCTTTGGGTTTGTTGAAATTAAGTTATGAACATCAATTTTCAGATTACAAATGGTATTTGTTAAATGTTTATCCGCTGCGTTTTTCTTGTTTAAATGGTTAAACAACATTGTTTTGGCACAACAAACCCAACATTGGCATCCCGAGCCGGTTATGTGGATGATTAGTTTCACGTGTTCTTCTATAATTGGTTATATAAGGTTTAACAACCAATTTTAGGGCTGTTTTGTATTGATTTGATGATACCCCAACCTTTCAAGTTATATCAAACATGCTAGTGATTAAACCTTGAAAGGAAAGATATCAATTTGGTTGATTGTGTTTTGTTTGGACAAAAGACCCTAGATTTTGGTTTATGTTGGCTGAAAACTTAGGGTCAATGGGGTTCATTTTGATTCTTAGTATGATGTATATGGGTATATAATTTTAGTGCATAACATAGCCTTGACCTTGGTTATTTTGGGTTTGGTTGATTATGGCATTGTCATGTTGATAGTGTTCTTTCTTTATGGGTTGTAATAATAATCTTTTGTGTTTCCTTTTGGTTTGTAATTTGTTTATTCATTTGGCAATGTAATAAATAGATTAGGAGTATTTTTCTTTTACTATAAAATATGTATTAGGATATATATATTTTGTAAAAGAAGATGCTCGGGAAGGAAGCAAAAGGAAGACACAAAGGATGGACTTGAAGCATTTGGATGCAAGTTCAAGTGGGGGTCTTTGGAGATCTCATCAATTTGTGTTGTGTTGAACCCTTAGGAAGGACCTTATGACAACACTTGTGATGCCAAACAAGTGTTGTCAACTTAGTGGCTATGGTTATGCACATATGTTTGTATGATTATGCTTGTTTGCTTTATGTTGATTGTTTGATATATGGTTATGCTTAACAATCTAAATAAATTATCATAACAAGCTGAATTTTATGGTTCCAAATCATTAAGTAATTAATAAAAGGTTATTAAAAGGATTATGATTTCAAAATAAAAGAGGTTTTATTAAAAGAGAACCATAGGGTACCATGTATTTGAAAGCATGCAATTACAAGGTACATAGGTTTTCAAAGTCTAAAATTAATGGAAACTTAAAACCCTTTGGTAACAAGTCTAACACCATCCTTTTACACGACACTCGAATCACTTGGGAACTACTGTGGGATAAAGGTCACCTAACCACTTGTAGGGAACTTGTGTCCTTGAGGTGAGTCTAACATACTTGTGGGATAAAGGTCACCTAACCGCTTATATGTAAAAACTCACACGTGTGTGTAAGTAGGACGAGTTGAATTGGAAACCATGTGCTTAGGTCACCTAAGCATGGCGTACAATGGTGTTGATGGGATTAAACATGCCGACTAAACATATGATGTTTAACCGATCCCATAAGACTAGAAGTTGCAATAGGTTGCAATTGTCAACTGTTGACTACCTTGTTAATTTAAATAATGGGATAAAGGTCACCTAACCATCATTTAAATGTAACGTTGGATTTTTAGTTTATTGTTAATTGTCTATGAGACATTTAAGGGTATTAACGATTAAAATAAATTCATGAGAAATACTAATATGAACTTTGTCAATATTGTAATGATGACCTCTAACTATAATGCTACCACCCCGATCGTCCTTTCCCTTCACTGAGATCTATTCTCGAGAGGGATAGTCCTAACCATAATTATCTTATGGACTCATTTTGAAACTTGAGAATCGTTCTCAAGAATGAGTAAAGGTCTGTGTCCTTGACGATCCCATACCTCACCAACCCACGCTGTTGATGTTATGGCCTTTTGACGATTGAGTTAAGCACACTTAGGATTCTGTGCAAGCATCCGATCTCATGTTGGGAATATGATTCCCAGACTCCAAAAGGGTTTGGGGCCTCATGGGGCACATGACATGTTAATCTAAAAGGGAAATGTTCCTTCCACAAACTTTAGTAAGATTGCTTTGAAACGGTTCAAGCACTTTATACATGTCACAAGAAAAGACCCAATCGATATCATCTTATATATTCTTAAGATGAAAAGCCATATTGATAGCCTCAAGATGCTTACTGTCCTGTCTCAAAATATTGGCCAAGGATTTGATCCTTGATTACCTAACTAAAGGTTTGAGACATTCATAATAAACTGTAATATGAACGGATGGGACAAGAGCATCGGTGAAGCTCATGCAATGCTCAAAGCAACCGAGGCGGGGATAAGTAGAGAGGTTCTACCTATTCTCTCAATCAATAAAGGAGGCTATAAGAAGTGGCCCATCCCGATCCTAAAGCAATTATTGCTAAAGGAAAGGAATACATCAAAGCAAAGGTTAAAGCGAAACCTCAAAAAAACTAAGCTTATGAAGCTAAGTTAATGAAGAACGATCCATGCTTTGAGTATGAAGAGATAGGACTATAAAAGGGAATTGTCCCTTCTATCTCAAGGATTTGAAACACAAGAAGGGTTTTGGGCAAACCTCAAATACAATTCCATGATTCATACGCTGTTTTAAAAGCCATTTCTTCAATCACATGGGTATTGGATACCGGATGTGAGACTTATACTTGCAATTGTTGCAAAAAGGGTTCAAAAGAAATGTCCGCTTCAAGAAGGGAAACTCTATATTGAGACCTTCAAATGGTTTGAAAGTTGTTCTCAAAACATTTTTTGTATGCACCTAGTTTGACTAGAAACATAATTAATGTTCCTATTAAAACAATATGATCATGATTCAAAGTTTGTAAATAATAGTATTGAGTTTTGAATGATGTATATCATTTTAAAGATATGCCTTTTAATGATATCCATGAATTGGTTCATGATAAATCATCCAATTATAACTCATTGGTACACCTTCAGCATAAAGAAACTTAAAATGGGTTTAAGTTATTACTATCTTTGACATTGTCATCTTGGTCACATTAACCAGAATTGGATTCAAACACTTCAAAAGAATGGTCTTTTGGAAACAAATGAAAATGTTTCATTTGATAAGTATGAACCAAAGACTCATTAGGAATGATACATTTGGATGTATATGATCCTTTTAAGACAATGTCTAAGACTGGTGAAAGATACTTCATTATTGTTACCGACGATTACAGTTGCTATTATTGTATGCACTTGATGGCACATAAGTATGAAGCTTTTGAAATGTTCAAAATCTTCAATAATGAAGTAGAAAAATCTCCGTATAGTTATCTATGCTCTTCATTCTGATAAAGGAGAAACTAAACCCTATTTGGATATGGTTCAATTTATTATGGCTATGAACTTACCACCTTTATCATTTTGGGTTTTCGCATCGCTCTCTAAGCCTCATATTGTGAATATGACCCGGACAAAGAAAGTGTGTATTCATTAAGAATCCACAGAGACTGTATAAGATACCGTTTCTTTGACTCAACGAATCAAAAGTATTTATTGCTCCAAAGTCTATGGTTCTTGAAACCAAGTCTTTATGGAAGGAATGACGTATAGAACTGTGGAACTTGATAAGGATCAAAATCCACAAGGCGATACACATTTGATTGACACTAGCAATCAGCAGGAGGTTGTTGATGAAGATCAAGAGGTGATCAACACACACAAAACGTTCACAAATCTGGTAGAGTTAGTATTCCATCTGAAAGATAAGGATATTTCATGAATGGATGCTATGTGGTTATACCCTGTAGGCTAACCATACACCAAGATGTTATGTCCAATTTGGATTGGGACAAATGGCTAGAGGCCATGAACGTAAGGATGCAATTCATGTATAACAACCAAGTTTGGCAATTGGTTGAACCTCCACTTAACTCCAAACCGGTTGGATACAAGTGGGTTCTCAGGATGAGAACAAATATACATGGACACTTGAATACTTATAAGTCAAGACTTATAGCATAAGGTTTTCATCAAACTCAATTGGTTGATTATGATGAAAGTCTTACGCCCGTGGCAATGCTAAGGTCGATTAGGATGTTAAGTGCCATAACTACATATTTTGAATAAGAGTTTTGGCTAATGGATATCAAAACCGCTTTCCTTAATGGACATCTCGTAGAGACTGTCCACATAGTTCAGCATGAAGGTTTTGTCGATCCGCGACATCCCAATAAAGTATACAAGTTAAAGTGATAGATCTATGGATTGAAACAAGCATCAAAAGGTCATGTATATATATGAAAGCTAGTGGGAGCATAATTGTACTTTCAACATTGTATTCCAACCATGGAAGGTGTTAAAACCTTGCTTGGAAGATATTTATCATAAAAGAATCTCGTTTAAACCACCCATATTTTGGAATAAGGATCTATAAGGATAGATCGAGGTGGTTGATAGGGCTAAACCAAAGTGCATATATTAATAAAATCTTGAAAAGGTTCAAGATGGAAACTCTTGGAAAGGTACGGTACCTACTTCAAAGAGAGACAATGATAGACTAGTCTCAATGTCGAAGCTCATAGGATGAGCAAAATCAAATGAAGGATATCCCATACGCATCTGCTATAGGATCCGTCATTTGTCTAATGATATGCACTACACGGACGTGTCATGCTTATCAGGTATGACAAAGTAGATACAATAGAAATAACCATCGGGTGGCTGTTAAAAGTATATTGAAATACCTTAGTAGGACAAAGGATATATTTCTAATATACGGATCTGTTAAAAGGAAGTCCATGTAAAGGGTTACACTGGTGCGGGCTCTCAAACTGATCCATATGGTTCTCGACCATCAATCAGGTGTACTTCCATTATGAATGGAGGTGTGGTATCCTTGAAGTGTTCAAAGCAGGACACGGTAGCATTATTCACTCTAAAATCCGAATACATAGCCGCTTCATTAGCAGCTTTGGAAGCTGCATGGATAAGCTTGTCCATTGCTTATCTAGGGGTGGTCTCTACCATTCAAGACTCCCTAGAGATCTTTGGTAAATACGTGGGTGGGATTGCTCAAATCAAGGAACCCCGTACTCATCAAAGACTAAGCACCTTGAGCGGAGATTCAACATCATAAGGGATGAAGTTAAAAAGGGTAAAGATATGTATTCGTAAAGTTCATTAAGATCAAAACGTTACGAATCCACTCACGAAGCTCCTTGCGAAGGCAAAGTATGAAGGTCATACTTGTGCCTTAGGACTTCGATATTCTAGTGATTGGAATTGATCTATTTAGTATTTAATGTATGGACAATTGTAATTTTGACCTTTTGAGTCGTGTTCCCTTTTAGCATGTTTACATCCATGAATATGTTTATTATTCTAAATGTCCGTAGTCGGTCATATTTGTGGGAACAAATATGAATATGAGACTATTATGAACATGGATTGGTAGATATTCATAAGGTATGAATATAGAGCAATTGGTTGCTACCAAGGTTCATAGATATTTGTGGATGCAAATATTGGACTGACCCGCATCTCAATTTTACTACATGGGATCTTCTAGATTGATCATAAGTAAATTTGAGTAAAGGCGAATATCATTTGGTATCCTCTACCTGAGATACATATGGGTTTTGATATTCACCAAGTGTTATACCTTGAGCTAGTTCTTCACTGCTCTGAAATAATGGTCAGTACATAAGGCTATGTTTGGGTACAACATAAGGTGATTGTGAGAAACGTATGTAGTCAAGATGGAATTTGTTCCTCTTATTCGTTGAGAGCATGATGTCTAAGGACTGATTAAGTTAAATCAACAAGGAATGATCATTCTGTCCTTGGATTTAACATGACATCTGTAACAAAAGGATAGATGATTGATTCACCTAAATCATTTCAAGTTGGATACTTGAAGGGGATGATGTTATTGAATGGCTTTAAGTCACGCGTATTAAGGGTAGTAAACTGTTGTTAGGCGGTATTTACTGCTTGCATCAATCTTCTATGTATCTTGTGCAAGTGGGAGATTGTTGGATTCTGTATGCCCAAGACACATAGAACATTGATGTGGTTAGTACGTTGTGATCCAAGTCGGGTCATACCCAATAAAAGCTTAGCAAATACCAATTAATATTTAATTGATGATATGATCATGCAATTAAATAATTACACCAATTTAGAAAATGGGTTTTCTAAATAAATTATATGTGAGAATGAACAAATTATGAGGATATTTTGTTCATGGTATTATTTGTTATGTTGTTTAAATTAATCAAGCAACATCAAATAATAAAAGTATGTGTGTGCATATTTTATATAATTAAAGGTTAATTATGTAATTTATAAGATTAGTCAAATTAAAAGAGTCTTGAAAAAGGGGAAAACCCTAATAAGGGTGTGTGGATTTTTCGGCCGAAAAGGCCTCTCCCTCTCTTTTTCTCTTGTTTTTGAAACAAGAAACTCTCTATGAACATACACACATCTGATCTACTCCTCTTTCTCACATGAAATCGCACAAGAACTCGAGTTTCTCTTATGGAAGAGAAGTCATACGGCTGGAACAAAGCCTTTGACATCTTCTTGATGTTTCACGGCTGAAAAGGTTTTCAGCAGGGGTTTTTGATGCGATTTTTGGTGTCAAATCCTAGCAAATATGGTGTTTCTTGAAGGCTTGTGGGTATGAGCACTTGAGGACACCTATCCTTGGGTTTTGGCCATCCAAGGACAGCCACTTATTCAACAAAACGTGATTTCCAGCAGCTCTAATGTCGGTTCTTCAAATCGCCCATAAAGGTAGTTTGTTGATGTTGTTTTGGTTGTTTTAGCTTGTTGATAACTAGTTTATTCACATACAAATGATCCTATGTCTTTGGGTTTGTTGAAATTAAGTTATGAACATCAATTTTCAGATTACAAATGGTATTTGTTAAATGTTTATCCGCTGCGTTTTTCTTGTTTAAATGGTTAAACAACATTGTTTTGGCACAACAAACCCAACATAGTAAAATCTATTATTGGTATGATGAACATAGTAGGAATTTTTTTCAAGACAAGAAAGGGTTAATAGAAATCAACGACGTACCAATTACCACGTCGTTATTGGCTTGTGCTTGGTGACGTTGATGTTGAAAGCCCTTCCACGAGCCGGTGGCACAGTTCCCGCATTGCGAGGACATTGAGGGCGAATATGGCCAGCCTCGCCATAGTTGTAGCAGGTTCGGTTGGTAAGCATGGCAGTGTTATTTGGTGCACGAAGACAAGTAGCCACCAAATGACCATACTTTCCACACAGCGAGCAGACTCGGCATGGAATTGCTTGAATGATGGTACTTGCACGTGTTACACATAGGATGTGGACCAGCATAAACTTTAGCCATGGGAGCTTGATTCGCAACCACCATTTGTTTTTGAGGAGCATTAGGGGCGGTCATAGCGTAGTTGCGTGTCGGGGTGAACTTACGCTTCTTGTTTTGAGAAGATGACTCGGCCTTTACCTCCTTTGTTGCCTCAGTGTCACCTTCGCTATAGCCTTGGAACCCTTTGCCGACATCGTGCCAGCTCTTATATGATTCTCGGTAAGCTGTGCAGTAATAGTAATCGCCTCCTCCAAGGTTGTGGGCCTACTACCCACCACAGCATCTTGAATTTGAGGTGGCACCCCCTTGATAAATTTTTCAATGTTACGGGGCACGGTGTCCACCATGTGAGGTAGAAGCATACTCAAGTCATGATGTCGGGTGGAATAAGCCAACTGATTCCCACCATCTTGTTTGAGATTCCAGAATTCCTCCTCTAGCTTTTGTAACTCGCTCCTTGGACAAAACTTTTGAATCATAATCTCCTTGAACTCCTCCCAGGACAAGGCCAAGGCAATCTCAATTCCACGGTTTCTCTTCTCACTATTCCACCATGTGAGTGCTCGTTGTTGAAGAACACTTGTGGCATAGCGAACCTTGAACTCGTTGGGACACTCGCTAACAATGAGCGTATTCTCCATACTTTCAAACCACTCGAGAAGTCCAGTGGCTCCTTCTTTTCCACTAAAGCTAGTGGGTTTGCACGAGTTAAAATGTTTGAAGGTGCAAGTACGGTTGTTCCCTTGTTGATTGTTCTCATTTTGATTGTTGCTATTGTCTCCATTAGCACCACTATTGTTCCCATTGATGTTGTTGTTGTTGCTGCTATTAGCCATTAGTGTGCTATTGAGTTCACCCACCATAATCGGGAGAACGGCAGCCATTTGTCGCGCAATCATGGCAGCCAGCTTACGGTCGGAACTTCCACGCTTTCCATGGTGACGAGACATGTTGGATATACAAAAATGAGTTAGTTACAGGAGCGGGGATAACAGAGGATAGTAGTTTAACAAAGATAAGCTAAGGGTTTTAAGGTACACGGGATGTTTCCATTTGGTAACACATTACCATTTGAAAACATTGACACGTCAAGGTGAATTGACCCATTTACCTTAGAAACTTGTGTATGTTGACCATAGTTTATCACTCATCCCAGAAATCTCCAGGTAAACATAACTAGTCCCGTAGGATTTATGCGATATGCTTGCCTTAGCCCGAGGGCCTTTTGCCAGGAAAACCAGGATACAGGTGTCTATGTGTCACACAATATTTCTTAGGTTCATAGAATCAAAACCTTGATGAGATTTATATAGATTAGACATAACGTCTAAAGATCCAAGTCATAACATAAGCATAAGATTCCACGTGTCGATGAGAATAAGATTAAGAGAGTTCATGTTCGGGGAGAGTCAAAGAGTCAAAGTTAAGTTTAGGGAGACAAATAACAATGTTTAGACAATCCTATGCTAAGGCATCAAATTGCACATAAGAGGCATAGCATTATGTAGCATGAGAAGTATATAATTTACAAGATAGAAATATAATTCTATAAGGTTCATGCATACTATAGCCTAGGTCACCATTTCTAATAACCTAGATCCCTATAGTTATGGGCTCTGATACCAATCTGTCACACCCCAACCTTGACAGCGGAAACGTCGAGGAGTGAGAGTTAAGATCGTTCATAGCCACATAATGCTATTAATAATCCAAATATATTTCACACATAAGTTTCATTTGTCACATTACAAATATAAGTCTCAATGGATATAAAAGCATAACATAAAATGTAACAATTCATTCTATTTTATTTATCAATCTAGGTCCATTCCTAGATGTGCAAGCTTCAATGTGTAGATAATCAAACTTGGGCATTTCCTGAAACATGTTAAAAATAAAGGGTCAATAATAATATGGGTGAGCATTCCATAGTTTTAAATACATAGATTATATAAAAGATGGCAATTCAAGTCATAAATTAGTGAATAAAGTGATTAGGGATGTTATGATCAATTCAATAATCAAACCTCGACAAAGTTTTACAAGTCTCAAACGTTTACAAGTTTATACGATCAGCTAAGTGTACTTGGATTAACCAAGGCAGGCTTGTCTTGCCCGTAGATCTATAACTTCGCTGGGCTAGCAATAGTTAATGATTGTACATATAACGCCATAACATGGTAATCACGAAAGTTCAACTAACCACAACTTTTACAAGATGAATTGCCATAGGTTTACAAGTCTCAAATAAGTCTACGAGTGCAATAGTATAAGTTAACATGTTTCACCCCAAAGTGTGAAAATAGGAAAACGGGGTATAGAATACTCACATGATCAAGTAATATATATTTGATGGTTAATATGAATAAATATAAGCAACGTTTCAACGTAGTCTTTCACAATGCACCTAAAACAAATATATATTTACAAGGTTACGATTTAATAGCATATTTAATGGTTAAACGAGTCTAGGGTTCTAATTTGATAATTGAGGGTTTTAATAATTAAATGACGTTGATTAGAGAGATTATGCTTTAGCCCAAGAAAATGTCATGTAACAAATTTTTAAGGAATTAAATCCTTTATAATAATTTGTGAAGGTTAATTATAAAATATATAAATTCTATAATTTTCATGATTAATCCATAATTGTATAGTGACCAAATAATAATTAAATGATTTACCAATAATATATAAAGTCTATTTTTATAAAATAAACTTTGTTAATTTTATTTTATTAGAACATTGTTAAAGTGTTTAAAGTGATAATTTTATAGAAAATAATAGAATAGCTTTTAAAAAAAATAGCAAAGTTTACAAAACAATTTTTTTTAATTTTTCTTGAAATTTTAAATACATTTTTAAAGGCTGAAAAGCCAAAAATTTTAAGTTAGAGGTCGCCGGGTTCGAACCCGGGACCTCTAGTACCGAAAGTGAGTGGGTAACCAGTGAACCAAGGCTCTCCGCCGCGGTTAATCATCGTTTCCAAATCTTAAAAGCATCTTATACAAATCACCCCCAAATCCTATGAACCCTAGGTTGATTCGAGCCAAAATTGAAGATCAAAATGATATTGTTAACGATCTAGACATGGGGCTTTTGTTTCCCAAGTTATTACGAGTGTTTAAGTGGATTTAATTTACCTGTTTGATGACGAATCAAAGGTATCCAACACGACGACAGGTCGCGAACTTCTAGTGCCCAAACGATGATCAAACGTTTACGATAATCCAATTCTTTACACAGGTAGCTTCAAATGATAACTAAGATGAAAAGCCCTCTGTTTAATTCGAGTTTTGAAACACTGATGATAGTGTTCGTATAGTTGCGGGTCGCGATGCAAGAGGTCGACGGAATTTGATGATTTTGTTTGTTTCAGGTGCAATTGACTGTTGCATTCGATTAAGGATTGATAAACGACCGTTTATGCTGAGTTAATTCGATTATTATTACAGTTTAATGATTGAACGACAATCGGGTTTAAGTGTTTCGGTTTTGAAATCGATTCGGCTTTTAACCGACGTTTTATCACACTTAAAAGTTGTATTCATGTTCGAAACGTGTAGAACGGACGGTTTGGGTCGGTTTTGGTTTAAGTTTTGAAGTAAAAATGGGTAATTTGAAGCCGCCGGAGCTCGGCCGGAGAATGGCCGGAGCTCCGCCGGATTTACGGGTTTAGAAGTGAGCGGGGGGTCAGGTTGTAACTTTTAAAGTTACAATTTGGCCCTTGTAGTTTAACTTATTATTATTATATGCTCAAACCTTTATATTAAAGTTTGTAAATTAACAATAAACCCCCTTAAACTTTGTTTCTTTTTAAGTTTCAACCATTTAAGTTTACTAAACCCAATAAATTATTATTATTGTTATTATTATTATTTATTATTATTACTACAATTCTTATTGTTATTATTTCATTTATTAAAATCATTATATTAGTTATTGTTATTTAACAGCTGTAATCTTTCAAGTTAAATGATTAATAGACCAATTATGGCATAATTAACCTATAAGTTTCATGAATGACACAACTAACCCATACAAGAATTTAACAAAGCTAACAATAAATTAACTCAAAACTACAAGATGTTACAAAGTGACAGGGGTGGTAAGGTTTAATTCTGTTAAATAGTTTGACATCATTAACAAAATCTTTACTTTTTACAGTGTGGGGCCAAAGAGATTTCTATTACACAGTAAAATCTCTCTTCCGAGTATAAAACGTTCCGAAGGTAATTTGTCTACCGAAGGCAGTTACTACTTTCGAAGGTAAAGAGTTACTTCCAAGTGTAAAGATTGCTTTCTGAATGGAGAGTTTTGTAAGCTTCGAAAGTAGATCTGATATGTAATCAATCACTTCTTCCGAGACTAAAAACTCTTCCACGAAGAAAATTATCCTTGGAGAAATTTTGCTTCGGAAGATATGCAAGATTTCTTCCAAAGGTTAAATATCTTCGAAAGAATTTGTACTTAGTGAAAATTTTCAGAGAGAGACCTTTTGTAACAGGGCTTAGATTGTATTGACATAAGACATTACACATTAAAACGGTTTTTCAAAAGAGGTAATCTAATCAATGTTTATCATCCCAATAGCTGTTATGAGATACTTAAATCTCTGTTCATCAAATGCTTTGGTGAACAAGTCAGCATATTGTTCATTTGAATCAACTTTGATTAGCTTAATCATATTTTTCTCATGAATATCTTTAATGAAATGATACCCGATATCAATATGATTTGTCTTGGAGTGCTTCACACGATTTTCAGTGATGGAGATAGCACTATTGTTGTCAATATGGATATGAGTGCTCATAAAGTTGAATCCATAGTCTAACATCTGATTATGAATCCACAGCAGCTGAGCATAGCAACTTGCAGCAGCAATGTATTCAGATTCAGCAGTTGATGTAGAGACACAAGATTGTTTCCTTCATTGCCATAAGATGATCCTTCCACCAAGAAATTGACATCCTCCTGATGATTATTTCTTGTCAATGTTGTAGCCTCCACAGTCACTGTCAAAGTATCCATAAAGATTACAATCATTGTTCCTAGGATACCAGAGACCTAGTTTAGGTGCTCCTTTGAGGTATCTGAGGATTCTCTTGGTAGCATCTAGGTGAGACACCTTTGGAGCAGCCTGATATCTTGCACAAATGCAAGTTGCAAACATGATATCGGGTGTACTAGCTGTGAGATACATCATAGAACCAATAATCGCCCTATATTGATGTTGATTAGTATCCTCACCTCAAGATCAGGACAAAGATTATGGTTTCTAGGTATGGGTGTCTTGGCTGGCTTACAATTTTTCATTTCAAATCTTTCTAAGATGTCATTGACATACTTAGATTGATTGATAAAGAACCCATCCTTCAATTGCTTCACCTGAATTCCAAGGAAAAAGTCTATTTTTCCCATGGAACTCATCTCAAACTTGTTCTTCATAATGCTTTCAAAGTCTTTGCATATTTGATCGTTTGATGAACCAAAGATGATGTCATCAACATGGACTTGAACAAGCAAAATATCCTTTCCAGACTTCTTTATGAAGAGATTCTTGTCAATGGTTCCTCTAGTGTAACCATTCCTCAGAAGAAACCAAGACAAGGTCTCATACCACAGCCTAGGTGCTTGGTGCAGCCCTTATAGAGCTTTATCCAATTTGCACACATAGTTGGGATGTTGTGGGTCTTCAAATCCTGGAGGCTGGCACACGTACACTTCCCTATCTATATCCCCATATAGAAAGGCACACTTGACATCAAGTTGGTAGACAATAAAATTCTTGGATGCAGCATAAGCAAGGAAGATCCTAACTGTGTCAAGTCTTGCAACAAGTGCAAAGACATCAGTATAATCAATTCCTTCCTCTTGAGTGTATCCTTGAACTACTAGTCTTGCCTTGTTGTTGATAATCAAGCCTCTATCATCTCTCTTGTTCCTGAAAACCATTTAGCACCTATGGGTACTTGACCAGATGGTAGCAAACATAGGTTCCAAACCTCTTGTCTCTTGAATTGAAGCAGCTCCTCTTGCATCGATTCAACCCAGCTACTATCCTTCAAGGTATTTTCCACCTTCTTGGGTTCCATCTGGGATAAGAAGCAAGAGTACAAGCAGACATTCCCATGATGAGTCTTTCCTCTTGTTCTCACACCTTCAGAGACATCCCCTATGATGTTCTCAACTAGATGAGTGTTATGAATCCTTAGATGATGAATCACTTCCAGTTGCAAAGATATATCCAGATTGAATGTATTTTGCTAAGGAACTAGAACACTTTGTCCAACTATTGTTTCTAACTCATTCAATGAGGACTGATTGAATGAATGAGAAACTGTTGATTGGCGATCCAATCAGGGAGAAAACAGTTAAGATCACTCAAACAATTAATGAAACATTATGAATGATTAGAATATGATCAACTGTGATCTAAGAACTTGGAACAGGTCTTCTTGAGTCTTTGGACGACTAGGTGTTGGACCAAAAGAACCAATGAGCCTGATCAGAAAAACCTCTAAGTCCACAGACATTACAACTGCTGAAGAAGAACACAACAGCTAAAGACATCAGCTGATTACAAGGTCTGAAGACAAAGTCTGAAGACAAGAACTGAAGACTACTACTGAAGACAAAGTCTGAAAGTAAAGAACTGAAGACAAAGTCTAAAGCTATCAGCTGATGACAAAGTCTGAAAGTAAGTACTGAAGCCATCAGTTGAAGACAAAGTCTGAAAGTAAAAGTCTGAAGAACAAAGACTGAAGACAAAGATTGAAGACCAAAGTGATCAGTAGTTGTCACAACAGCTGAAGTTATCAACTTCAGTAGTTGTCACAACAGCTGAAGTTATCAACTTCAGTAGTTGTGATGGTTTCCTTTCAGTACTTGTAATTTACTTTTCAGTAGTTATAGTTTCAGTAGTTTAGTTTCAGTAGATTTATGTTTCTTGTACTTAGCATTCTTTGAGATGTAATCAGTAGTTGAGAACATTCTCAGTAGTTTGCTTATTTTCAGTAGTTTGAATAAATCTGTTGGATGTCACTATCAAATGACATCAGCAGACGTCACATCTCCTATATAAGGGATGTTGACCTAATTGTACGTGTGACATTTTGCCACCACGAAAGCATATGAATGAAATAATCTATTTGCAGAATTCTCTCTCTCTATAACCGTTTTCTCTTACATTGAATATCAATTGTGTTCTTGTGAATTGTCTAATTCATTGTTCGAATTCCGCTGCAATATTCTCTGATCAATCAAACTTAGATCACTGATCCTAACAAATGGTATCAGAGTAGGTTAATCATTAATCGATCTAACAATTGATTATTGAAACTGCTATTCGATATCTAAGTTTGATTGAATTAGCATATTTCCAAGAATTTGTTATAGATCATTGAATTTCTGCTGCTTTCGTTATTTGCTCTGAGTTTTCTCTTGGTTTATATTGAGCTTGTTGTGTTTTGCACTAAATCAGTTAAAACTTAATTGAATTTGGTTGAATCTAAGAATGACTACTCCTTCTAATGACCCTCACAATACCGGTTCCTCAACCAAGCCTCCGATGCTGGTTAGGACTGAGTATAACATATGGCAACGAAGAATGCTTCATCACCTGTCTGTTAACATCAGCTTGTTGGACATCAGTGGTACATGGTCCACACAAGCCTATGGTGAACAATCCGGAAACCAACCAAATGGTTACGAAGAAGAAGGAACAATACTCAGATGATGATCAAAAACTGATTGAGATTGATGCTAAAGCACATGGTATTCTGGCCATGGCTCTACCTAATGAAATCTATTTAGGGCTTATGCATCATGAAACCGCTCATGACCTCTAGAATGCATTGAAGGAAAAATTTGGTGGAACTGATGAGGTCTTAGCAAAGAACAGAGAAATCGTTTACCAACAATATGAGACATTCTCTCATAGGAAGGGTGAGTCACTGACTCAATAGTTTGAGCGTTTTTCCTATTTGATCTCTGAGCTGAAAACGGTCAAACATGAATACACTAATAGCAAGATGAATAACAGATTTCTCAGATCACTGCCTGTGAGATGGGACACATACACCATTGTCCTACGCTCCAGTGCAAATCTGGATAGCCTATCTCTCACCCAACTTCATGGGAACTACTTACATTTGAGAGAGAGATAGAGCAGAAAAGGAAACTGGCATTATGAGGAAAGCTCACTGATGACTTTGTACCAGGGAATACTACCTTGGTTGGTCATGAGTCAGAATATGCTGCATCTGAAAGTACTTATGATGAGCATATAGATTTCTCTTCAAACAGTTCAGATCATGCATTTGTTGGTGTTCATAGCCACTCAGGTTGTAATAGTGACAATTTGTGTTTTATCATGGATGATTTGAAAGGAATAGCTGATGATGACTTAGACGAGATGGATATTCTAAGCCAAATGGCCTTGATTAATATCAGATCTCAAAAGTTCTACAAGAGAACTGGCAGGAAATTTGCAGGACTCTCTGGCAAAACCAAAGTTGGTTTTGACAAGAGTAAGTTGAGGTGTCACAATTGCCAAAGGCTTGGACACTTTGCTAGAGAGTGTAGATCATCTGGATCTAACTCCTCTGCACCCTTTGTGACTTTTCCAAGCACTAGTCCACAAAACAGAGGGCAACATCCTGCTAGTTCTGGTCATTATTCACAACCTGTATCTCCTGCATATTTTGTCCTCAGGGTCCAATGTCATATCCATATCCCTGCTATTACATGCTTCAGCCACATCCAGTTCAAGTTCCTACTGCACAACAACCACAAGCCTTACCTGAGCCTCTAAAATCTCAATCATCTCAATCACAACCTCATCACAGCTTCTTCACCCCTGGAGCTGTTGACTGGAGCAGTTTACCAGATGATCTCTCTTGTAATGAGCAATTATTTGTTGGTGCTGGTTAACATGGTGGTGAACATCCTTTTGGGAATCTAGCTCTCATGGCCCCGGAATCTACTGAGAGTTCATGCTCCAATGCATCTTCTTCACAGGTAACCCAGGTATCCTCTGAGGCTAAGGCCAAGCTTTGTTCTGAATCTTGCATAGATGCATTTGTCTCTATTAGAGAGGCAAATGTAGCTTTAATTAATCAAAATTTAGAGCTTGAGCAAACTATTTCCAAAAGTAAAGCTAAATATGAGTCTATCCTTAAGGATAAAGATGATGAGATTTATAAGCTTAAATGCCAATTAAATGATGAAAAGGCTAAGCTAGAGGTCATTCTTGAGGACCATGGAGAACTCAAAGAAAAACTTGCAGTTACCCAAGTTGAGTGTGACCGCTGGGTCTCATCCTGCAAGGGATTTGAAATGTTGCTTAGCAAGCAATCTGCTTCGAATGTGAAGTTTGGAATTGGTTACAACCACATTGCACCACCAATAGATTTTACTCCAAAACCAATAGTAAAACCTGAAGGTGAAAGTAATGTCCAAACCATATCATCATGTGCATCATCCACAAGTGATCACCCAAAATCACAAGATGAAATCAGTGTTGATACCTCAGCACATCAATTGGCTGATGGGTTAACTACTGATAAGCACATAAAGCTGAGTACTTCAGATGTTGTCCCTCAAAGTACCTCAAGTACTGAAGCAGTATTCCCTATCAGTCAAGTGTATAAGGAGTGATAATGGAACTGAATTCAGAAACCATACACTTGATGATTTTTATCTATCAAGGGAATCAAGAGGCAGTTTAGCATCCCAAGGACTCCAGAACAAAATGGCGTAGTGGAGAGAAAGAACAGGACCCTAATCGAAGCTGCAAGGTCTATATTGGCTGACTCTGGTTTGCCATTGACCTTTTGGGCTGAAGATGTCAATACAACTTGCTATGTGCAGAATAGAGTGTTAGTAAATCAGAGGTTGATGAAGACTCCATATGAAGTTCTACATCATTTGGCTCCTCTTATTTCATTCTTCAAAGCCTTTGGGTGTCCTTGTTTCATTCTCAACACAAAGGATCAACTCCACAAATTTGATCCTAAGGTGGATGCAGGGTATTTTGTAGGTTATTCATCCACATGCAAGGCTTACAGAGTCTTCAACTGCCGAACAAAGATAGTTGACGAAACCTTGCATGTGAAATTCAATGAATCTCCTAACGATAAAATTCCACAAAACCCTGTGGACTTGTTTGATCTGGACATACTGCAATATGTTCCTTATCAACCTCCAGCTGTTGCAGATCATGTGGATAAATCATCTTCTGCAGCAAGTTTTCCACCTGGTGGTACTGAAGACGATGATGATATTAGTACTCACCTTTTCAAGTTTAGTGACCAACTGCCTGAGTCTGCTAAACTTGATGTTCCTATAGCTTCAGCAGTTCCATCCACAACAAATGCTGATGAGATCTCTGATTCCTCTACATCTTTTTATTTTCCATCTCATTCTTGGTTTCAAGAGTCTGCATCACCATCTGTTGCTGCTGAACATCCTACAAACACTTGCACAGATCTCATTGTTTATCAAGAGCTGAAGAATCACCCCATGTCTCAAATCATTGGTGATATCAATGCTGGTGTCTCAACCAGAAGTCAATTGTCTATCTTCTGCTTCTATGCTCTCTTCATCAGTCAGCTAGAGCCAAAGAACTATTATGTTGCTATGAGAGACAATAGATGGGTTGAAGCCATGCAGCTTGAGCTACTTTAGTTCAAAAAGCAGCAAGTGTGGGAACTGGTTCCTTTACCCCCAGGTAACTGTGCAATAGGCACTAAATGGGTGTTTAGGAATAAAACTGATGAAAATGGGCTTATTGTTAAGAACAAGGCTAGACTGGTTGTACAAGGGTTTTCACAAGAAGAAGGTATTGATTATGATGAAACCTTTGCCCCTGTAGCCAGACTAGAGGCAATTAGATTGTTCTTAGCCTATGCTGCATTCAACAATCTTAAAGTTTTTCAAATGGATGTCAAAAGTGCATTTTTATATGGTAAAATAAAAGAAGAGGTTTATGTGTGTCAACCACCAGGTTTTGAGGGTAATAAACATCCTGATTGGGTGTATAAACTTGATAAGGCTCTTTATGGGTTGAAGCAAGCTTCTAGAGCCTGGTATGAAACACTTTCAAACTTTCTTCTTAAAATAATTCACTAGAGGCTCCATAGATAAAACTTTATTTATTAAGAAGGTGGATCAACAAAAGCTACATGTTCAAATTTATGTTGATGTTATTATTTTTGCATCCTCTGATCCCCAGTTGTGTGATGATTTTTCAAGTTTAATGAAACAAAAGTTTGAAATGAGTGCAATGGGAGAATTAAAGTTCTTTCTAGGCTTGCAAATCAAACAAAAGGCTGATGGAACCTTTATTCATCAGTCAAAATATAAAAAGATCTTTTGAATAAGTTTGATTTACAAAATTGTAAGCCCTGTTCTACTCCCATGTGCAACACCACACACTGGATGCAGATCAGAAAGGTAAAGTTGTTGATGAGACACTTTACAGATGTATGATTGGGTCCTTGATGTACTTAACAACTTCTAGACCAGATATCATGTTTGCAACTTGTGTTTGTGCTAGATTTCAAGCTGCTCCTAAATAGTCTCATTTGATTGCAGTCAAGAGGATCTTTAGATATCTGCAAGGTACACAATCTCTAGGTTTATGGTATTCCACTGGACACTCTTGCAAATTAGTTGCTTTTTCTGATAGTGACTATGCAGGGTGTAAGTTAACCAGAAAGTCAACTTCTGGTGGATGTCAATTCCTAGGCAACTGTTTGATTCTTTGCAGAGTAAGAAATAAACATCTGTTGCTACATCCACTGCTGAAGCAGAGTACATTGCTGCTGCAAGTTGTACTTCTCAGGTACTCTAGCTTCAGAACCAATTATTGGATTATAGCATTACAGAGACTAAGACTCCATTATTAATGGATAGTGCTTCAGCTCTGTGCATTGTCAAGAATCCAGTCCAGCACTCTAGGACCAAACATATAGAGATCAGACACCATTTTATCATGGTTGTTTGAAAAAGGTCTCATTGATCCAAAGTTTGTGCCTAGTGCTGATGAGCTTGCAGATATATTTACTAAGCCTTTGGATAGTTCAACTTTCCAAAACTTTGTGTTAAGGCTTAGTATGCTATAGCTAGAATAAGTGATAACTACTGATGATCTCAGTAACTGATTACTGATGATCATTAGTAACCATATCACAAATAAGTACTGATTCCGTTAAAAGAACTGATAGAGTTACAACTACTGATGTAGTTATAACTACCGATGTCAGTAAAAAACAGACAAGTACTGATGTGATATAAAAATAGCCAAAAATACTGATGAGTAAGTATTGAGGATAGAATGAAACAGCTGAAAAGCTAAGAATTGACGAAAACTACTGATGAGAATTTTCTCTTCAGTTGTTTCTACAACTGCTGTTTCACCCTAAATAGCTGATGACAAAACCATGTCTTCAGTAGTTGTGAAACTACTGATGACTAACACCAAGTCCTCAGCTGTTTACAACAACTGATGACAAAACCATGTCTTCAGTAGTTTTACAACTACTGATGACTAACACCAAGTTGTCAGTTGTTTAAAACACCTGAAGACAAAACCAAGGTTTTCAGTAGTTCACAACTACTGATGACTAAAACCAAGTCTTCAGTTGTTTTCAAATGTCTGATAGTTAAAACCAAGTCTTCAGTTGTTTTCATAACAACTGATGACAACACTAATACTTTCAGTCGTTTTCTTTTCAGCCTTTTCTAAACCTATAAATACCTGTACTTGTAGCCAAACATTTCATTAGCCGTTTTCAAACCTTTCTCTCTCAACAATGGCGACCATGAAACTCAAACCCCGACACAACTGTGTTGCCTACCTTACTAAATCGGCTTTCTGGAACAAGTTTGACACTGCCATCGACCTTATGGTGGATTCCCCGTACCGAACAGCCTTTCTTCTGAATCCTACCATATATCCTGATTCCTTATCCCAGTTCTGGACCAACGTTTCTGTAATCACTGGTTAGAATGATAGCCAAATCACTCTCCAGTCGTTGGTAAACCAGAAACAGGTGCTCATCACTACAGACATCATTCGCAAAACCCTAAATTTGCATGATGGCACCTATCCTAAAGAATACCCGAAAGGCACCACTAATATGTCTTTCATTAATAATGGGTATGAAGGCGACATAAGTGCTACAACCATACTGAACAACAATTCCATGATGTAGAACGACTTATCTTTCACATGGTGAATGTCTGCCTAGCTTCGAAGACATCTTCTTGGGATCAGATGTCTTCCCGATGGCAACAGGTATTGTATTCTATCCTTGAGCAACAAAATCTAAATTTTTTCGAGATAGTCTTTATGGAACTAAAGGATCTGGCTCAGAAACCTATGGCAAATAGATGGCTACTTTATCCCAGCTTTCTGATGGCCATTATTTTTAATCTGCTAAAATCTGATGGACTTGTTGGTCTTGGAGTCTCTGCTCCAGCTGTTTTAGTTGAGGTATACTCCCGACATAACACAGACCCTACTCTCAAAGGGGCTGCCCGGATGCTAAAACCCAAGCAGAGGGAACCCACAGCCTCCACTTCCAGATCCAAAGTCCCCACCAAACCCAAAACACAAAAACCCAAAAAGGCTACTCAGGGAGATGAGTCCCCTGCGGATGCCCCTGTACCACCAACACAGGATATACATACTGGTTCTAACCCCCCAGTTATGTCAAAGACTCAACCTGCTAAAGCCGCATAGGTATCCTCTCAACAGGGTCCTGTTGCAACCAATATTGGGGATCCCACATTGCTGGAACCTATCTCAATTGATAGGGTTACCATTAAAGAGCACCTCTCACCCCGGGTGCAATCTGCTTCTACCCAATCTCCACATGCAACCGCCCCTCAAAGTCCAACACTGATAGTTGCAAAAGTGTTGAGTCAGTTGCACTCCTCACCCCCTCCCAAGAAACCAATTACCACTGGGAATACCTCAACTGTTGAGGGGGAGGAACAAAGTGCTTCTGATAACCCACAACACAGGGGTTACAATGTTCAATCTCCAAGTGTAGAAAAGGAGATTAGAACTTCTGATAAGGCTGCCACTTCTACTGATTCAACAAATGATCAGGATGAAGTTGGTACCATCCATAAGACCTCACCAGAGGCAACTGCCAATGAAGGACATAGTCCTGAGGCAGGAAGTCCCCAGTACCAAGAACAAAGGGCACATGCTACTACTGATCTACACTCAGAGCATGTACATCCTAATTCAATCAGGAGGTCAGGTGATTCAGCATAGACTGATGATGACCTCGGCTTTTTCTATGATGTTCTAGCCCATAATACCATCCTAGAGAATGAGGTGAGCAGACTCAAAGAGCTGCTTGCCAAAATGCCTCAGGATCAAAGACAATCTACCCCACAAACCCCACAAATGGCACCTTCAATTGAAGGTTCCCCAAAACACTAAGCCTACACACATAACTGAGCCACAAGCCTCTGCTTTTGGCACCACCTCTTAGGGACAGAACCCCTCTGAGCAGATGGTTGCTATCTTTCAAAACTCCTTACCTCTCATCACTCCCATCATCACTGACATAATGCATAAAGCCATTGATGAGAGGATTCCCTCAAATCCACAAACCCTCATTGATGATGCAGTTCATAAATCTCTTTCTGCCTTCCAACCCCTGATCCCAATGCAACCAAAAAGGGGGAGACTGCAAAGTCTAAGGCAGTGAAAGAAAAGAAGAGGAAAAGAGCTGATGATGAGAAAGAGCCTGAAAGAGAAAGAGCCTGAGAAAGAGAAGGAGGTGGAGAAAGAACTGATCTCAGATCAGCTGATCACATATAAAAGAAAGAAAAGTGCTGAGTCAAGAGCTGATGAAGAAAAATCATTAGAAGACCTTGTAAAAGATGTTGATGAAGCTCATAGCAGATCATGGATAAAATTATAGATCAGCTATTTAGACATGGTCATGACATAGCCACATTGGACTCTGAGATCAGAAGGCTAGAAATAGAAGAGATACAATCAAGATGGGCTGGTTATAGTGTGTTGGAAATGGAAAGATTGGAGAAAATGATCAGATTCATTGCCAAATACCTTGGAAGGTCATTGATAGAGATCAAGTCCTGGTCCAGAGACAGTATCTTGGAGATAACTAAGAAGATCTGCTCTGCTGGAGGGTACAATAAAGGGTTGATAATAGAAGCACTGGATGAAGCAGGTGCAGGGAAAAGAACTGAAATGGCAAAGCTTTCCAAAGCCAAACTCACCACCAAAATGCTAAGTCAGTCTTCTCACACTCCCACTCAAACACAACCCTTATCTCTAAAATCTCCCAAATCTGTCCCTAAACCTAAGCCACCCACAACTCAACCCACAAAACCAACCCCTTTACCCCAAAAACACCTCAACCCTCACCCAGTGATGCACCCAAAAGGAGGAGAAGGGTGTTGAGGGTAGAAGAAGATGAAGAAGAGGATGATGATGATGATAGTCTGCCTATCTCTGATGTTCTCAAAATTAAGTCACCTGAGGCCAGGAGTCAGCAGATGATAACACCTGACTTGCAAAGGCAAATGGTGAAGGTAAAGATTGAAGAAGCAGAATAACAGAAACAAAACGATGAGCAGTTTCTAAAGATGGTTGACAAGGACTTCCCTCAGTCCTCATCCATTCAAGAAATGAAGAAACAGGCTCTAAGGCTGTACACTCTTCGACACACATTTTGTAACACCCCAACCGACAAGGTTGGCGTATCACTATCACGGTAATCAAAATCCAAAAATACAATTCCATAATTAATAATGATTAAAAGTCTAAAATTGATAAAATAAAACATTAATCTAAAACCTAAACAAGGTCTATTACATCAAAATAAATATATGTCTTCTTATCCAGATTTCCACTCTTCACTCGCCTCCCTGATGACCTGCTGACCTGACGTGCATGAAAACAAAAGCACGCCTGAGCATAACGCTTAGTAAACGGAGTAACAGATAACAAAAATAAATAGATATGATGATGACAGAGGATAACATAATATCGAACAGAACATAACCCGAGCTAATTATCATATCATATAATAACCGAAAAGAGGGAACACAGGTAGCGAGCCCGTGAACCAACATGAAATGGAGTATGGGCAGACATACAGACCATTCACCAGAGTCCTAAATGGAGTGGTGTGTACCCATCCATCAGGAAATACAGGACTAACCTAGGGTCGATCCATACGCCTTTGAGGAAATAATAATATAACATAACGGCCAACATGATTTCAGAGTCCTCTTTAGAGACGCCGTCATCTCAGCTCACCGCCACAGTTGGTGCCACATTATTGATGCCGCAATAACATGTCTTGGTCACCCCAAGATAGGGAGAGCTGGGGTAACAATTTACATAAATACATAGGGTAATCTAGCTAGTTATCATAGAATCAAAACAAACTAGCTACGAATAACAGGAATCAAAACTAGAGATGAACGAGAATCAAATATGAGACAAGAATCAGGAATCCGTACTTATCTTAACGAAACAACCACGTCTAAATCGAGCTCAAGTCGTACGAGAACCTACACTTTAAATATTTATGAATTAGGTTCTCAACTCTTGATATATATTATATTGATTTTCCGGCAACTAATATTTCTTTTAAGATTTTTAATAATTGTGAAACGTCTTATTATTTTATGCTTGTTTTCTTATCTACTCAAAATGTTTAATCTCCCGTTCTATGAATTTGATTTCTCTCGCAACTTCTGCTTACTCGTTATTATATTAATAATCATCCACCAAATCATTGACATCAGGAGCATACTTCATAAACTATTTTTTTAAACCCAAAGTCTTGTAATGGTGTACAATGTTTGACTCCCAATTCAACTTTCAACTTTTCCATGTGGTTTTCATAAATAAACATGAACATATATGTTAAATTTTATGACATAAAGGCACAATTTAGTTCACTTTCAAGTAATCTAATTCCTTATCTATTTAATAGTTCTTGATTAAACCACCGATTACATACAACATTTTCTAATTGTTTATATCGGTTATATTATTATAAAAAAATAAATTCTAAAATATTATACATAGCAGTAGGTGATTTAAAGTTAGAAACCAAGTGATTAGCCTTCATGTTTCATTCACGAGTTCTAATTTACTAATATTGCCATTCACCAACTTAGTAACACAATTCAATGTTCATCAAAGTGATCAGAGGTGTATAACATAACGAGAACACATTGTATGAATGAATAACTATCTTATGGTTTTAACACCATTAATAACCATTCCAATGATGTTTAGTCGCCGGAAGAAACCGAACGAAATAGAACCACTTAAAACATCGACTCAAACGGGGTCAAATCGGTACCTTGTTTGTGCAGCAAGCGGTTAGACTCAATGATTTGGAGCTTGAGGACTATCGAACCGAACCAACTTACGAGACGATATAACAACTTTGCCGGTGATGGTTACTTGTCACACGGAGGCCAGTGAGGAAAACGTATAGCAACCGTACGACGATGACTGCGATTGTCGATTAAGGGAGAGGTAAAAGGTACACCAAACGAAGAGGTTGTGTTGTTAATCGAACACGAAACCAATGTACTTATAGGTTGAAGGTGGCGCAACAGCTTGGCTTGGTGAACAAGGAATGATTTTACGATGATGGTGGTTCACGATGGTATTGTGGTATGATGGTTTGCCGGCTATTGCTCGAATATAAGCACAAGCACTTGGAGTTTCCCAGATAAAAAAATTGTTGCAGAAGTCGGCGGATGGATGCGCGGAAGTTGGGTGAATTAGTTTCAGATGATATTGTTGAGGAGTATAAAGATATATACAATGCACATGTCATTTGCCATAATTGCCATGTTCCTTGTTTTGATTTATATATTATTATTATTATTATTATTATTATTATTATTATGGGTATTATACATTTCAACATCAGAAAGAAAGAGTGCGGATATGGCCAGACCCCAGGGTAAGTTCTAGAATTCATAAGAAAAATATACCTAGTAGATATCATGGCCAAGTTAAGAAGACTTTGAATGCTGCTATTATGTTGGCCATGGTAGTCTCATCTTGGGAAATCATTGAAGAATTCAAGAGAGCTCACAATTCCAAAACAACCCCCAATCTATTCATGAGAACAAAATGATCAAGAAGGGATTGTTATACAAAAGACTTGAAGATCTTCAGAAGAGTGAACTCCAGTTGTTACTTGAAGGCTCCCACCAGACGAATTTGCTTACAGAGAGATAACAACTGTGGAGTTGAAAAATGGAAAGACTGTTGATACATGTATGTCCCTAGATCGTGATATGTGATGTAATAGATCTTGTTTGGTATGATTAATGAACTGATGTTGATAGTCTGTTGGTTATAATGTTTAATAGTTCGTTAATGAGTCGTAAATGAATTGATTGAGTGTATGATTACTTGAATGATTACATATAATATTATATTAATTAACTAAAACATTCAAACTTAACTTAATGAAGTTCCCATGCGAATGGCTCATGCGAATGAACCATAAGCATGAAGAACCTCATACGATTGACTCAGTCGCATGACTGAACCAGGAGACTGGATCAGTCATACGACTGTAACATAAGATTGGCTCAATCGCACGACTGAACACTCAGTCGCACGAATGAACCAACCGCATGGTTCAATCGCACGACTGAACCAAACTAATGGTTCAGTCGCACGATTGAATAGTGCCAACCTATAAATACAACTCAATTCGTGAAAAACAGTGAGATTTGTTCAAGTTCAATTCCATACGAACCCTAGCCGTCCAGAAACCTTCCAAATCGTTCTCCAAGTTCATAGAACACATTAGATCGATTCCTTATCGATTTCTAACGTTAGTTTCAATCCTTGATTGATTCTTCGTGTGTTCTCACTGATTGGATCGCCAATCAAATAGGATTCCGCACTATTTGATCCGGTATACACGTGATCTCTAGGTATTTCAGTCGAATACCAGGTCCTAACAAGTGGTATCAGAGCTATTGGCTCTTGATTACGTGTTGATTCAATCAAGATTGCATAAAGTTTGTGTTTTTACACTAAAAACGCAATCTTTGGCATCAAAAGTGATCTTGGAAGTTCCCTGCTCATCGACGTTTGGTTTCTACGGACTCAGGCAATCAGAACTTGTAAAATTCGAGTTTTTACGGCTGAAAACCGTCAAACCTAGAAATTTTCGCAAACCAGCGGCTTCAATCGCACGACTGACTCATTCGTACGACTGGACTCCATTCGTACTACTCATACGCACGATTGGACCTAGTCGCACCTTCATTTGGCCGATTGAACCATTCGTTCGCATAGCTCATACGTACCAGATTCATTCGCACGACTGAACCAATCGCCCAGTTCATTCGCACGATTGAACCAATCGCAGAGCTTATACGCACGATTAGCTCAGTCGCATCTTTCAGTCACATCAGTAAAAGTTTGTTTGATTAGATTATAAGTTTGTTCATCATGGAAGATCAGATGTCAGCCTTTACTGCTGGGAAAGACTCAAGGATACAGAATCTGTTGCTGCTTGAGAGTGAGGTGGGGAATCACAATAAACCACCAAAGCTCTTGACTTTAGATGAGTTTCCCCACTGGAAACAACGTTTTGAGATCTACCTTAATGGAGTAGATCCTAATTTGTGGGAAGCCATTGAGACAGGTTATAGTACACTGGTGGGAGCTGATGGGGTTAAACTAACATTAAGCGGGATGACCGACGCACAGAAAGTAAAGTACAATGCAGAGAAAAGAGTATATGCATTGATCACTCAGTCGATCCCCAAAGACATATTCCACCAGTATTCCGAGAACAAGCAATCCAAGAAACTGTGGGATGCGCTAGAGAAGAGATATGATGGTAATGCATCATTGAAGGCAATCAAAGCAAAGGAGTTAAAGAAGGAATTCGATAACTTCTCTTCAATTGGTAATGAAAGCTTGGACGGCGTCATAGATAGATTCTACCACTTGATGAGCGAATTGCATACCCATGGAGTGGTTACTACCATGGAAGAAAAAGTAAGCAACTTCGCAGACGGGTTGCCGGATAAGTGGGCTACATTCGTGTCTAACCTGAGACAGAATGGTATCCTTGTAAAGCTGGATATAAATGACTTCATTCTTAAGTTGCGCAAAGAAGCACTAAGGATGAAGTATAGAGCTCAGAAGTCTTCGTACACACAAAATCCAGCTTTATACAACGCCACACCTCAAGCAAAGGCATCTGGAGCACCTCTCCAGACTGCTTTTGTGTCTAGCTCGTCAGGTCCTTCACATGCCTCTACTTCTGGATCAGACACGTCTGGGTCATCATGTACCCATCATATTGGATCAGAAGCTAACGCTACTAAACTGAAGACCGAGAACTTCGGTAATGTGAACGTGGAAGTAGCACGAGAGCATATGGATCTCTAGCAGCAGTGGTTCATTCATATGATGGACTCGTTGCTGGGAAGATTGGAAACTGCCATCTGGCAGATGAGGACTACGAGCAGGTGGATGAGATGGAGCTCGAAAGAATGGATATAATGTGGGCCTTAGCAAGTGCTGTTTGAAGGGCGAAAAAGTTTGTGAAAAAGACTGGACAGAACTTGGTTGCTACTAAGGACACCACCTTTGGCTTCGACAAGAGTAAAGTGACCTGCTTTAACTGTGGTGAGAAGGGGCACTTCAAACGAGAATGTGTCAAGCCAAAGAAGACGGGGAATGGGAACCCGTTCTCATCATTTACTCGCCAGGACAAGCAACCCTCTAATTCTACTTCATCAAACAAGGACCCTAAAGCACTAACTGCTCATGATGATGAAGGACAGGATTGGAGTTTCAGGTTTGTCTCACCAGGAGAATCTAACATTGCCAGTGTCGAGGACATTGACGATGATCTGCTGCGAGTGAAGGTGATATAGCAGTTGAAATTGCAATGTCACATAGTGAAGAAACAACTGCAGCCGAGGTCAGCTACAAGCCAAATGAGGAAGTTTCCACCTCAGAGACTGAAAAGCCAGAGTCGACAGAACCAGAATCATCTCATGCAGCACTGATGGCTAATACTTCTGGCCCAACTCAGGTAAGGTAAGTACCACTGACCGACTTTTTAATAACCATGCTTGTTCTGATTGTGACACGTTTAGGAAGAGCATAGATGAAAATTTTGCTAGGTTATTAGACCATAATGATAACTTAGTAAAAGATTACGTCTGTGTACTGAGGCAAATAGAGTGCTAAAACAAAATGAGCATTGTTATAAAGAAAAGATAGACCTATTGACCAAACAACTTGGGAAACCGAAGTAGTGGCTTTTAACCAAGCAAACGACATTAGGTACTATCTTAACTCCCTAGAAGACACTAAGAAACAAAAAGCAGTTTTAGAAGTCGAAGTTAATTCATTAAAACAGAAACTGCATAGTTGGACTAGTTCTTCACATATAGTTCAACACTTAGTAAGAGAAAGGAATAACAGGGAGGGATTAAGCTACAAAGTGGTTCCACCACCACCTGAGACCTTGATGAACACCAAGTCTAGACCAGTAAATAATAACCCCATCAAGGATCATGTGGTGACCACTCCTCTTGTTACTGATCCAGACACCTCATGTTCATCTACTGAATCTGGTAAGAAACAAAAGGAGGCCACTTCAAAGGCAAAAGGTAAATTGCCATGTGTTAACCTGGAAAATGAATTTGAAAAAGTTAATTTACAGTCAGGGTCAAATAGAGTCAAATCAAACCTAAAAGGACTTCAAATGTTACTTTTCACAAGCTTCAAGTCAAAAACCAGCTAACCAAAAAGGAAAACAGGTTAAATCAGTAAAATTTGTTATACCAGAGAAAACATCAAACATCCAAGAGTCAAAAACTAAAGTGATTGATGTTACTAGAGTGTCACGCACTTCTCCCAAAGAAAGTTCTACTCATAAAGTTGACAGCAGGTCATGCTACAACTGTGGAGAATGTGGACACATTGCTTCCGACTGTCATTTCTATCAGACACCTAGGAAGAAGATTGATCTTCTGGACTCTAGACCTAGGTCTTCTAAGCGGAGTTCTCTAACTCCACCTAAAAGAGCTAGTGACCCTAAAGTCCAACCTGTAAGCCAGACGACTGTTTATCATAACAGGCACTGCACAAATCTGGCTTATGGAAAGAAAAATCCACCCTCGTGTGTGATACTGATAACAAGAAGGACCCTGAGCTACCCTCACCTTCTAAGGGGCAATGGGTGGAGTTTATGATGTGTGATGCCTCAGGGAAACCCAAGACAGTCAAAGCTTGGGTTCCTAACCTAAACTGATTCGTTTACTTTGTATGCGCAGGGTGCTCGATATAGTGCTGACACTAACACGTGGATTATAGACAGTGGAGCATCCAGGCACATGACAGGAAATAGCGCCCTCTTATCTAACGTCAAACAAATAAAAGGAGGGCATGTTTCCTTTGCAGGAAACAAAGGAGGCTATATCACAGCTCAGGGAGAAGTGGGAAATCAGAAAGTTAAGTTTGATAAGGTGAACTACGTTCAACAACTTCAGAACAACTTACTTTCTGTGTCCCAAATCTGTGATAAAGGATTAAAGTCGTCTTCGATAATCAGAAGTGTTACGTGCTGAAGAAAGAATATATGATCCCAGAAGACCAAGTTCTGATGACTGCTTCAAGATATAAAGACCTTTATGTCTTGGATCTGTCAACAGCTGCCACAACGGATCATGAGGTTCAGTGTTTCTTATCTAAAGCTATGAGAAGGATTCCATCTCCTGGCATCGGAGAATGGGACACATTAGTCAAAGGAAGATGAATCATTTGATTCAGAAGGATTTAGTTAGAGGGGGAATGTCAAGAACTTCCAACTTCTGACTTTTGTGTAGCTTGCAAGAAGGGCAAACAGACAAAGAAGTCTCATAAAAAAAGAAAGTTCACTCAATAGAACTTCCTCTTGAGCTTCTTCACATGGATCTGTTCGGTCCAGTTAGTACAAGGAGCATCGCAGGCGACGCATACTGTTATGTGGTCACTGATGACTACTCAAGTTCACTTGGGTAATGTTCTGAAATCAAAATCAGAAACTTTGGAGACATTCAAGGAATTAGTAACCACACTGGAATCACTCTACAAGCTCAAAGTTCGACAAATACGCTCAGACAACGGGACAGAATTAAAGAATCAAGGGATGGAGGCATACTGCAAGGAAAAGGGAATTGTGCATCAATTCACCTCTGCCTACACACCTCAGATGAATGGAGTTGCTGAGAGAAAGAACAGGAGCTTGATAGAAACAGCCCGGACTATGCTGGCAGACTGAAACTGCCTATCCAATTCTGGAACGAGGCAGTGGCAAATGCTTGCTATACACTGAACAGAGTCCTAATAGTCAAGCGCCACGGAAAGACATGTTATGAGCTACTTCAAAGACGCAAACCGAATTTGGAGTATCTTGAACCTTTTGGCGCACCGTGTAACTTCTGAAGAAGACACAAGAAGGAAAATTCAGCGAGAAGGCAGTTGAAGGAATTTTTCTAGGATACAACATACCGAACAAGCGAGTTTACAATAACTCAAGGGTCTTGTAGAAGTGTGTGTAATGTCGACGTTCAGAGATATACCACACCCCTACAGGCAAAGGACCTGCATACTTCTTCGATTATGATGGATTCTTCAAATCCTTCAACATCTCTCTCTCTCCCTCGATGATGAGTTAGCTACTAGGATGATGTATGATATACTAAACACTCCATCCAGCACACAGGGGGAGAGTCATCTACTCAGTCAGAAGGAGGTCGATGAATGTGAAATGACTCCTCCTCTGAAGATGAAACTGAAGCAGATGACCAGAACGGTCAGGAGGAACAGGTTCCAGTTCCTGAAAGTCCACAAGCATCCACAAGTGATGCACCCTCGACTTCGGAACCTCAAACTCCAACCTCCTCAGATGCAGACCAAAATGTGCACAATCTTGGCTCGGAGGTGACTGTGCCGACTACTCCAGGATCACGACTAAACGTCTATCATCCCCTTGACAATGTTATGGAGATGTCCGATCAGGAGTACAAACCCGAAATCAGCTATACTCAGCTGATTACGCCTCAGTTATGGAGAAGGGTTACATACATGATGGTGCTTATCGATGTTTGTCTCGCAGGTTGAGCCAAAATATGTCAGTGAAGCACTAAATGATGAGGCGTGGGTGAGTGCCATGCAAGAAGAACTTCTGCAGTTTAAGAAGTTAGGTGTATGGACACTGGTAGATAGACCTAAAGGTGCTAAAATCATTGGCACCAAATGGGTACTAAAATGTAAGAAGGATGACCAAGGAGTCATCATAAGGAACAAAGCTCGACTGGTGGTTCAAGGTTTTCGCCAAGTCGAGGGTATTGATTATAACGAAGTGTTTGCACCGTGGCAAGGATGGAAGCTATTCGTATCTCCTCGCCTATGCCTCGTACATGAAGATTAAAGTCTACCAATTAGATGTGAAGAGTGCATTCCTTCATGGTGAAATAAGGGAAACAGTCTATGTCAGTCACCCGAGGGATTTGAGACCCTTATCATCGGGATAGAGTTTACAAGCTCGACAAAGCTTTATATGGGCTTCATCAAGCTCCTCGAGCTTGGTACGAGAAACTCTCGACTGATCTTGTGAAACACGGCTTTCGCAGGGGAGTCATTGACTGTACACTGTTTATTAAAGAAAGGATGGTGACCTACTGCTTGTACAGATCTATGTTGATGACATAATCTTCGGGTCAAAGAACGAAGAGTTATGCAAAGAGTTTGAAGCAGTGATGAAGAAAGAGTTTGAGATGAGTTCAATGGGGGAGATGAAGTTCTTTCTCGGGTTACAGGTGGATCAAACACCTAATGGGATCTTTCTACATCAGACCAAGTATGTAGGAGACATTCTTAGTCGCTTTGACATGGAGAATGCTTCTGCTGCTGGGACTCACTTGTACGATCATGATATAGCACCTGATGAGAGGGAGATCTTGTAGATGCCACTATGTACCGAGGAGGATGATTGGATCCCTCATGTATCTCACTGCCTCAAGACCTGATATCATGTATGCTACATGATGTTCCAGATATCAGGCTAAACCTAAGGTCAATCATCTGATCGGGGTCAAAAGGATCTTTCGCTATCTAAAGGGTACACCACCCTGGGGTAGTGGTATCCATGATGACGATTTTGAGCTCACAGCGTATAGGACTCGACTATGGAGGCTGCTGCAAAATGAAAACAAGTCTACATCAGCAGGGTGTCATTCTTTGGGAGAAGATTAGTTACATGGCAGTGTAAGAAGCAGACATCGGTTGTATTGTCAACCTGTGAAGCGAATATGTTGCTGCTGCAAGTTGCTGTTCCCAAATCATTTGGATTCAACAGCAAATGCGGGATACGGTTTGAAATTCTCGTCTACTCTATTTTTGTTGATAACTTTGCTGCAATTGCAGTAACCAAAAACCGGTCAACATCCTAAGACCAAACACATCGGTATTAAATACCACTCATAAGAGACTGTTTTGAAAAGAACTTAATAGATGTGTGGTTAAAATTAATACTGATTTTCACGTGCTGACCTCTATACAAAAAGCTTTTGGTAAACCCGTTTTCAATACTTGTAGAGGTCAACGGCGTTAAAAAGAAATGTGAGGTAATTCTTGATGAGAAGAATGTGTAGTCCGATGTAGTGTAAGGATTCCTGAAGTCTGATGCAACCCAAAAGCCTAAGTGTTTCAGCAACATGCACTAAGTACTGAAGTGAAGAATGCTTCGGAAGAAAATAACAAAGCATTAGAAAATACTCTAAGTGTAATATCTTCCGAAGCCAAGACCAATATCTTCCGAAGCCTAACATGAAGTCTTCCGAAGCTTGAAGAGACAAAGTCTTCCGAAGCTTCAACCTATGAAGACAGATTTCTTCCGAAGACTTTTAGTACACATGCTTTATCTGATGTACTGTTCCATAAAGCACCTTTTCCGTGCGTCTCTGATAAGTCATACTTACAAGAGTTGGTGAAAAGGTCCATGCTTTTGGTAACTGTACATTGAGGTCTTGAGTCTGAAACTTTCCACTTTATGTACTTTATCCTTTTTGTAATGTATAAGGATGTGAGCTATGGCATGTCATAGTCACAAGGTCAAAAGGCAGATATGCCTTTTGATCCTACAATTGATTTGTAGTGTCTAGTCAATTGTATCCAGCTGGCTTTCATAGTATAGCCGGCTGTAGGTTGTAGTATAAGTATTCCAAGTTCTAGTATCTTTCTAATGCTTTGTAACACTTGTAAAAGAACTTGAGAAAGCAATATACTGCTCCCTTGAAAACTATACTCTCTTGTTCTGTCTCTTGCTTTACTTGTGTTCTCTGCATCACCTTTGGTTACCTAGTTCACTGTTTGATTAAAGTTTAGTTAATCTTCTCATTGTGTGTGTGTTTGTAATTGTGTTCAAGCCCTTGAACGATCCTGCAATTGGTATCAGAGCATTCAGGCTCGTGATATAAGATCTAACCATCTTAAGATCCCTCACACACACAAAAACTAAACTTTTCAAATGGCTTCCATCTCAAAGACTGATATGGAGACTGGAACCATGAACAAATCCCCATTGATCACTCTTGATGACTTCGACACCTGGTGCATGAGGATGGAAGGCTTCATCAGGTCTCTTGACTCAAGAATGTGGGAATCTGTTGAATATGGACCTTTCATACCTAGCACCCCCTCTGCTACCGGTGCTGGTATGATTCCTAAAGATGTGGCCAACTACTCAGATGAAGATAGGAAAAGAGTAGAGATTGACAGGAAGGCCATGACTGCTCTTCAGACTGCTATCCCAAACTCTGTGTACAGAGGTTTTAAGAAGTGCAAAACAGCTAAACAGCTGTGGGATGCACTGAAGCTGATGTATGAAGGCTCCTCTGAAGCCAAGGAGAACAAGAAAGATCTTCTGAAGCAGCAGTTTGAAAATTTCACCTTTAAAACAGGTGAAACCATGACCCAACAATACTTCAGGTATGTTGAGATTGTGGATACCCTTGTGGATGGAGGAGTTCCTCTTGAGAACAGAGACATTGTAAGGAAGTTCATGTCCTCACTTCCTAGGCAATGGACACACTATTGTGTGGTAATCAAGAGGACTGAGAACCTTAAAACTCTTACTCTGACAGAGTTATATGGGATTCTCAGTGGATACCAGATGGAGATGAACTTACAAGGTTCATCTGGCAACTCTAACAATCAAATGGGTTCAGCCTTCATGTGGTTGAAAGGGACAGCATAGAACCCCAACATCATCTCCTATGCTACCCTGACAACTCACAAAAGGGTCCTTTCATCACCTTCCCGGAGACACCAAGGGAGAACTTTACTCAAGGAAGCCCATTCCAAGAGACAAGTTCTTCTCAAGCCTTTGTGTCTGCAGATGAAAGCTGTGGAAATTATCTCTTCACTCTTGAAGACCTAGACTGTATCCATCCAGATGACCTGGAATACATGGAGATAGTTCAGCAGATGGCTCTTCTCACTCACAGAGCCAAGAAGTTCTACAAGAGGACAGGAAGAAAATTTCCAAGCAATGCTACCAGTGGTAAGTTTGGGCTGGATAAAAGCAAAGTTAAGTGTTACAATTGTAACCTTATGGGTCACTTCGCCAGGGAGTGTAAGGCACCCAGAGCAAATGGGGGTCAAACACAACTCAGACCAAACTACACCAACAATACCCCTCAGGCTGAGAAGACAAAGCAACATGCTGCGGTTGCTGTTGAAGAGGGAGGATTTGACTGGAGTTTTCAGGTGGAGGATGCTTCTCAAACCAAGCATTGATGGCTGACCATGATGAAGCCAAGGTATTAGAACATCTTTGCTCCCCTGAATGCATTGCTAAAGTAAATAGATACAGGTCCTACAACCTAGAGATGAGATCTGATCTTGAGTCATAAACATATTAAAATCTGACTTTAGAAAGTCTGAAAATGATTACAAGTTAAAGATAGAAGACTTGGAGAAAACCATTTCAGTACTAAAACATGAACATACAGATTTTAGAACTCAGATCCAAGATCTCATCACTAAGTTGACTAAGTGCCAGGCTGAGCTTGTGATCAGCAAAGCCCTGGCAGAGAAAAGTGTTCTTGAAGAAGAGACCTTCAAGAACATGATATCCTCATCCCTACACAATAAGGTTTGTTATCAAAATAGACAGGACTGGGATCAAATGAGATAGCTCCTCCACACACAATCTTGTCTGTAAGATCTCCTAGGTGTGGAACTTGTGAAGATGAGCTTCCTCTCATAGATCCAATAAGTGAGGATGATGAAGAAGTGATAGTGAGGAATCCCTCTGAGAAGAGTGAAGAAGAGGATTCCTCCAAGGGCCACTATCCTTCTGAGAAGAAAAGAAATTAACTGTGATGACCAAGTCCAAGAGAAAGAACTTGATCAGGAAGAGCAAAAGGAAAGCAAAGAAGGCTCAAGAAATCAAGGCTACCTTGATGCTGCTAAGCAGAAACAAGTGTTATCTCTGCAGGTTTCAAAGCAATAAGGACTGAAGACATCCACCAAAGCCTCTTATCCAAGAGTTCTGGTTCATGTTCAAATCATCTCAGTACAAAGAAGAAGACTGAGCTGCTGTGTACCACTGCTGCACAGCCTGGACCATCAAATTCCAAGAACAGTTCACAGCCCAAGGGAACTGTATCTGAATCTACCAAGATGAAGGTGAAAAAGGGATGTGACCAAGGCCAGTCTTGCTCTCAAAAGGAGATTTCTTTGAAGAAGAAAATGCTGTGTGTTATGTGTGAAAGTACTTCTCATATTGCCAAGGATTGTCCATACAATCCTAAAAGTACTATCCACATGACCAATACAAAGACTTCAAAGAATCTCAAGAAGTCTCAAGCTTCGGAAGGAAAGTCTGTTTCCTTCGGAAGCTCCAAATCAAAGAAGAAGGTAAATGGAAAATTACCTTCGGAAGCAAAGTTGGTCTCGGAAGAAAGGAGTTCTTCCGAAGTACTAAAGTCTACTGCAGTGACTGTAGATTCTTCCGAAGTGTCAGTCATTAAAACTTGTGAAGCTCCAAAAGCTTCTAAGGTTTTGAAGGTCAAGTCCAAGACTCCAAAGGTGGTGTGGAAGTCTAAGAAAGACCAAATGACTGAGGTTTCTCCATCAACAACAGCTGAAGATCCCCTCTGTACAACCATAGGATCTATTACTGTTGCATTACCTTCTATTACACTTACTGAACCCAAGACAAGTAAGGCTTGGGTTTCCAAATGTAACTAATCATTTTCTTTGTGCAGGAACAGCTCAAGACAAACAAGAATGTCTGGATAATTGACAGTGGCTGTTCCAGGCACATGACAGGCGATAGGTCTTTACTTCATAATTTTGAGAGAATTGATGGAGGACCAGTTGCTTTTGGAGGAAATGAAGGTGGTTACATTTATGGAAGGGGCAAGGTCACAAATGGTAAGCTCAGCATTGAGAAGGTAAATTTGTTAAGGAGCTTGGGTACAATCTTCTGAGTGTATCTCAATTTTGTGATCAGAGTCATAACATGCTCTTCACTGAGCATGAGTGCATTGTTCTCAAGCCTGGAGTGGTCATTCCTCATGAGCATATTCTGCTCAGAGCCCCCAGGAAAGGGAACATGTACAAGATGGATTTGCAAGAAACATCTCCCTCTGGAGAAGTTTCATGCTTTCTATCTAAAGCAAATAGTGATGAGTCTTTCCTATGGCATAAAAGAATGTGCCATGTAAACTTTAAGAATATGAATAAATTAATCAAACATGATCTGGTAACTGGAATGCCAAAGAAAGAGTTTACAAGTGATGATCATTGTGTTGCATGCCTGAAAGGGAAGCAACACAAGGTATCTCACAAGCCTAAGGAAAAGAACTCCATCACTACTCCCCTACACTTATTACATATGGATCTCTTTGGCCCCACCAGTGTAATGAGTTTAGGAAGGACCTTATACTGTCTAGTGATCACAGATGATTTTACAAGATTCACTTGGGTTTTCTTTCTTAGAACTAAAGATGAGACTCCTGAGATTCTAAAGAATTTCATCTTAAAGATTGAGAATCAATGTGATCACAAGGTCAAAACCATAAGATGTGATCAAGGAACTGAATTCAAGAACCAAATCCTTGATACATTTTGTGATGAAAAGGGTATTACAAGACAATACAGTGCTCCCAGGACTCCTCAGCAAAACGGAGTTGCTGAGAGGAGAAACAGGACACTTATTGAAGCTGCAAGAACTATGTTGTCTGACTCTAAACTGCCTATCACCTTCTGGGCAGAGGCAGTTAATACTGCCTGCTATGTGCAAAACAGAGTCTTAGTAGTTAAGACACATGGTAAGACTCCTTATGAACTTTGGCACAAGAGGAAACCTTTCATTGGTTTTCTCAGGTCATTTGGATGTCCCTGCACCATCTTGAATACCAAAGATCAAGTTGCCAAGTTTGCTGAGAAATCAGACGATGGACACTTCATTGGATACTCTTCTCAAGCTAAAGCTTATAGAGTATACAATCTCAGAACTAGAATCATTGAGGAGTCAGCCAATGTGACTTTCAATGAGCACACTCCCAGTGTGGCTGGTTCTGGTCCGGATTGGCTATTTGATCTTGATTTAGTTACCAACTGTTTTAATAAATCTTGTGAGCATGTTTCAGGATCTGCAGAAAATTTAAATACAGGTGATCCTGATCCAAGATTTGAGCTTGGAAGACCTTCAGCTCCAGTTGAAACTACTTCAGCAAATGAGGTTTCTATCAGCACAACAATGACAAATCCAGCTGATACATCTGGCATGCCTTCAAATTCCAGTTCAGAGGCCTCTCAACCAGATAAAGACATCTCAATTGCAGAAGATAACAATGGTGATGGTGAAAGTGATCAAGAATCTCTTGATGCTAATAACCATACCATAGATGATAACATCAATGATGTCACACACTCATTGGATCAAGTTAATCTTGATAAGTGTGATAATGTGGAGGATCAATCTTCAAGACCAGATCTAAATTTCTCAAATTTGGATCTATCTCAGCAACTTGCTGTGATCCCTCAGCTAAGGATCCACAAGTCTCATCCTACCACAAACATCATTGGAGATGTTATCTCGGGGTAAAGACAAGAGGGCAAACCCATGAAGCAAATGTTTGTCTTCACTCTTGTTTTCTATCCCAGTTAGAGCCAAAGAAAGTTGAGGAGGCTCTAAAGGATGGAAGTTGGGTTGAAGCTATGCAACAAGAGCTGCTTCAATTCAAAAGACAGAAAGTTTGGAACCTTTGTCCTCTTCCTCATGGGAAGACTACCATTGGAACCAAATGGGTTTTTAGGAATAAAAAGGATGATAGAGGAATCATCATCAAGAACAAGGCTAGACTAGTTGTTCAAGGATACACACAAGAAGAAGGGATTGACTACACTGATGTCTTTGCTCCTGTAGCTAGACTAGAAGCTGTTAGGATATTCCTGGCATTTGCTGCATCCAAGAACTTCAAGGTCTACCAACTTGATGTAAAGTGTGCTTTCTTATATGGAGTGATTGATGAGGAGGTTTATGTCAAACAACCACCTGGTTTTGTAGATCCTGATCATCCTGATTATGTCTGCAAGCTTGACAAAGCTCTCTATGGGCTGCATCAGGCACCCAGGAAGTGGTATGAGACACTGTCTGAGTATCTCTGTAAACATGGTTACAGGAGAGGTACTATAGATGGAACTCTCTTCATCAAAGGACAAGGAAACGACATTCTGCTAGTTCAAGTATATGTGGATGACATCATCTTTGGCTCAACCAATTCAAGGCTCTGCAAAGACTTTGAAAAGCTGATGAAAGATAGATTTGAAATGAGTTCAATGGGAGAACTTAATTTCTTTCTGGGAATTCAAGTGAAGCAGGTTGAAGATGGCATTTTCATAAGTCAGTCAAAGTATGTTCAAGATATACTCAAGAGGTTCAACATGACTGATTGTAAAACTGCTAAGACACCCATAGCCAGAAACCACTCCCTTGGTCCAGATCTTGAGGGGGAGTGTGTAGATGAGCACTTATACAGGGCTATGATTGGGTCTCTTATGTATCTTACAGCTAGCAGGCCTGATATCATGTTTGCTACATGTATTTGTGCAAGATATCAAGCCAATCCTAAGATGTCTCACTTAATCACTGTGAAAAGGATTTTAAGATACCTCAAAGGTGCTTCAACACTGGTTTATGGTATCCAAAGAATTCTAATTTCAATCTGTATGCCTATACAGACAGTGATTATGGTGGCTGCAACATGACTGCAAAGTCTACATCTGGGGGATGTCAATTCCTTGGTGGAAGGGTTGTCTCATGGCAATGCAAGAAACAAACCTGTGTGTCTGCATCAACTGCTGAGGCTGAATACATTGCTGCTGCAAGCTGCTGTGCTCAAGTGCTTTGGATTCAAAATCAGATGCTAGACTACGGATTTAACTTCAAAGAGACTCCTATCCACATAGACAACAACAGTGCTATCTCTATCACTGAGAACCCTGTGCAGCACTCAAGGACCAAACACATCAACATCAGGTATCATTAATAAGAGATAACTATGAAAAGGGGTTAATTAAACTAGTCAAAGTTCACACAGATGAACAATATGCTGATCTGTTCACAAAGCTTTTGATGAACAGAGATTTAAGTATCTGATATCAGCTATTGGGATGATTAACTTTGAGTAGATTTTTCTTAAAACTAATTCTAATTATTTCTTCTTAAAAATATGTGTGTCCTAAGTTGTCTAGTTCATCACTTTCATAAGCTCATGTTTTCTTTGAATGAAAAACTCTTTTTGAAGACTTTCCTTGGATTCTTGAAAATTTTCTGATACTTCGGAAGATAACATTTTACCTTCGGAAGAAAAATATGTCTTCAAAATAAATGACTGTCTAAAGAATTTTTACCTTCGGAAGAAGTCAAAATTATCTTCCGAAGCTTAAAATCTTAACTTAGACACTTATTCATTTTTAAGGACTTTTTCCTTCCGAAGCAAAAATTACTTTCGGAAGCTTTGTCATTCTTATACAAAGCATCCAAAATTTTATTTCTCTTCCGAAGCATAAATCTTTAAGACTCTCAGGAAAATTCTTCCGAAGTCACTTTAGCTTCGGAAGCTTTTTCAATCACAACTTCCGAAGACAAATTACTTTCGGAAGCTTTTCGAATTCCAAGAAAACTACTTTTTGAGCAAAAAGGTAAACTACTTTTTCAGAGGTGGGACCGACATACGGATTTCAAAGTTTATCCTCTTTCATTAAACTTTATCTGAAATCCTTCTCTCTCATATAAACCCAACGGTTCCCCCCTCTTCTATCATCTGCTTTTCTTCCATACCTAAAACCCAAAGCTTTCTCTCTGAAATTTCCTTCCCATTCTTTTCTCTTCATCTCTGAGCTACCTCACAATGGCTGACCTTACACACAGAAATGATCCTCACTTTGCCATGCAGCTACACAGACAACACAATCAGGTTGCTCTGTTATGCTCTGACAAAGATCCTCATTTCTCAGAGGTTTGCCGTTTCTTGTCTTTGTCTCACTACTTCACCTCCCTAACCATTGATCCTCCTCTATATGAGGATCATTTGCTTGAATTCTGGAAGACCTGCCAAGAGGTCATATGGATGGGGAGAAGGCACTGTCTGCCACAGTGCAGGGGAGAACAATTTTCATCACTCCGGCCATCATCAACCGACATCTTCAGCTGGATGATGAAGCAGGTGAAGTGTTCTTCCCAAAAGAAGCGGTTAATCATTCCTTCGAGCAGATGGGTATGAAGGAGATTTCTCTGTAAAGACCTTCAGGAAAGGGAAGGTCTCATCCCAGTGGAAATACCTGCTCCATGTGGTTATCCACAGCTTATCAAACAAGCATGGTGGATGGGACCAGATTCCTGAGGATCTCTCCTTTATAGTTCATGGGATGGTTCAGGGGGTCAAGTTCAGGTATTCACAATTTGTTTATACTAATTTACTTGCAAACTTAGACTCCTTAGAATATTACATGTTTCCTAGATATGTTCAACACATTCTAACTGTGAACTGGGCTCACAGTTGAGGGAAACAGGCAATATTCTTAAACTGGGACAGATGAAGCCCGGCATCTTTAAAATTATGAAGAAGCCAACTGTAGGCTTCTCAGGGGTAGAAACAGCCCTAGTCCCAAAAATGTTAGAGCTCATTGCTCAAGGTGACAACATAGCAGTCCAAGCTAGTGTTGAACCCACACCTACTGCTCTCCTACCCTCTTCACAACCTCCAATATTCATCACCTACAAAAGAAAATCCCAACGAACCCCTGCTCAGGCTATTGAGTCTGTGCAGGCCCCCAAATACTCAACCTTACAGGAAGAAGTGGACTCCAGAGCTCCCACTTCTCCTGAGGAGCAAACCACTCCCATTACTTTACCTATCAGGGCTGAGGTTCCTCAAGCTCAACCTGATGAGCTCATTAGCCCAACAACTGTAAGCCTTCACTCTGAGTCTCAACACTCAAGTGAACAACCTTCAGGGGATAGCTACCATCCCCAGCCTTTGGATCTAAACCAACCAATTCCCAACCTATCCTTTTACACTGATGAAGACTTAGGATTCAGTGAGTACCATGAGTCTCTTCTCCTCCCCTACTCAAAGAGAGATGAGTACCTCTGACTCTCCTCAGTCTATCCCTCATCAGTCACCTATTACTGAGGTGGACACATCTGAACTGTTCAGGATGTCCATATGGAAGAGGCTCTCACTTTTGAAAGTGATTACATCATTAAGACCTCAACCATGGCAACTCAGCCCATTGGCATCTTAACTGAGGTTGCCAGTGAGCAGAGGAAAACCAGCAGCCAAGAAACTCAAGCTGGTGGTGAGAGAAGGGACTTTGGTCCAATCCTCTCATCCCCCAGTGATTCTTCTGATGAAGATGAGGGGAATTTGAGACTAAAGGTACAAAAATTGTCACAAACATGCACCTATCTAGTCTCTAAGGTTAGTCACTTGGAATCTCAGGTGACTACCCTGCAAAACAGGGTCAATGATCAGCAACTCCAGATTTCATATCTGCAGGAAAAACTAGCTGAGAGACCTTTAAGGAGAGCTCAACCAGGAACACAAGAACCTGTGTGAGTGAGTGATTTATCCTCCAGCTCACCTGATGCTACCGGGAGATGCTACCAAAGGAGAAATGTTATCACAACCACAGAACCTGGGAGTCTTCAAAGAGAATGGACATAGAGGACTCACCATCCTCACTTGCTGTTGTGCATTCTCAGCAACTTCCTCAAGTTCACATTAATGTGGACTCTATAGACTCTCTCATCAGGAGTCTCTTTGAGGAAGGTATACCAAGGGCTGTCTCATCTCCACCACATGGAACTGGCAACTACATCATCAGATGGAGGTATGATGATGACAGAAGAGCCCTCATACTTCACAGAGTTCAAGGCCAACAAGAAGTCTTTCAGTTCCAAGCCTGAGCTTCTATGAAGGACTGGATTTAGTCAACATGCCACTTGTCAATCCAAGCAAATCTAGACAAGCTGACAGGCTGGCTCAAAGAATCCAAGACAGGATCCTTGCAGAGTTCTCTCTAAGAAGGAGACTTAGGCAATCAGGCAATGTCATCGGTCAACTGGATGCTGAGGTGGACCCTAAGATTAGTTTCATAGGGGAAACCTTGGCTGAAGGCCAGTGGCATGGCAGAACCTGAGACCCTTGTCTCACCATCACAACTGCTGCAGAGGTCCAAACTCCATCTGAGACACCTGCTGGTGAAGGTGTCTCTCAGCCTCTCTCTGGCCAGAGCATGGAAGCTACACCAAGCAATGAAGGCCAAGCCTCAATCCACCCTGAGTCACAAAGGTCTGTTGGTGACAAAGGGAAAAGGATAATGACTCCTGAGGAAATTGAGGAGGAGAAGAGAGAGAGAGGAAAAGGAGGCTAAGGGGAGAAAGTTCTTCTGGGTCATCAAAATTCATGCAAGCTGCAATCAGGGCTGCCCCCAGACCAAATACTCAAAATGATGAACAAGGGCAGTCAGGATTAATTATTTACAGACCAGGAACTATGATGTTGATGAAATCATCTCCCTCCCCTTAGAAGAGTTGAATGAACTGGCTGACATGGAAGTGTCAAGAGAGATAAAGGAGAAAGAGGATGCAAGGTTACTTCTCCAATTCAAAGAGGAGAGGAGACAGAAAAGACTTCACAAGCATACTCCCACTCTCTCTCCAGTTCAAGAAAGTCCTGCACAGGAAGATGTGGCTCCACAAGAACCTCAGGTAGATAAAGAAGAGGATAGAATCAAAATGATAAACTACCTGAGTGCCACAGGCTTCTATCAGGCAAATACACTTCTTCCCCTGTCCTATGACTTCATTGAGTTCGAGTACTTAAAGCAACTTGAGCTTGAGTTAGTCAAAGAAAGAAAAACAACCAAAAGGAAGCTAAGGGAAGAAGCTGAAATGCAAAGTCAAGAGCCATCATTCAAAAGAATGCAAAGAAGTCTGCTGACAGACAAAGAATGATGAGCTTCTTGAAGTCATATGGATTCTCCGGAAGGAGACTTGGTCCCATGTCTCTATCTACAATGGATGAGCATATAAGGGTAATCAAGCAGAAGATAAAAGTGGTGAACTCATTGACTTGCACTCTCTTCCAAGTCAAGTCCCACCTGAAGTGGAGGTCAAGTTTGAACAACCAGAGACACCTGAACCAGAACCTCCAGCTGAGCCTCAGCAAACTTCATCTTCTGATCCAAGACAGGGTCAAACTCCCTCTCCTTCTGAACCTGTGAGGGAGGAACACCAACACACTGATGAGAAAACACATGATGATCAACATGGTGCTGCAGACCAGTCTTCTCTTTAAAGACTTAAAGACATTAAGAAGAGGAAGAAGAAAATGGCCTCTAAACCAAAGACTAAAAAGAAGAAGCCAAAGTCATCTACCTCTACACCCCAGGCTGAATCAGATCAACCTGAGGAGAAGTGCATGATGAGGCAGCCCAATCAACTCCTATGCAAGTGGCTCCTCTAGCAACGAGACACCCATCTTATCCTGGACTTACTCTACCAATCCAGAAAGATGGAATGTTATCAGAGATCAAGGTGTTGAAAATGTCTACTCATGGCAAGACATAATCAACTTACCTCTGCATGATCTCTTTGAAATGAGAAGATACTATGAGAGTCTTGATGATCCTGACCATCAAATGAAGAAAGGATGGTCTTGATTATTCTGAAGACTACAAACATTTAAAGATCTTCTAAGTGTTTTGGTAGCATCAGCCTAGGGGGAGTTTGTAAGGATTCCTGAAGTCTGATGCAACCCAAAACTGCCTAAGTGTTCAGCAACATGCACTAAGTACTGAAGTGAAGAATGCTTCGGAAGAATTACACAAAGCATTAGAAAATACTCTAAGTGTAATATCTTCCGAAGCCAAGACCAATATCTTCCGAAGCCTAACATGAAGTCTTCCGAAGCTTGAAGAGACAAAGTCTTCCGAAGCTTCAACCTATGAAGACAGATTTCTTCCGAAGACTTTTAGTACACATGCTTTATCTGATGTACTGTTCCATAAAGCACCTTTTCCGCTGCGTCTCTGATAAGTCACAACTTACAAGAGTTGGTGAAAAGGTCCATGCTTTTGGTAACTGTACATTGAGGTCTTGAGTCTGAAACTTTCCACTTTATGTACTTTATCCTTTTTGTAATGTATAAGGATGTGAGCTATGGCATGTCATAGTCACAAGGTCAAAAGGCAGATATGCCTTTTGATCCTACAATTGATTTTGTTAGTGTCTAGTCAATTGTATCCAGCTGGCTTTCATAGTATAGCCGGCTGTATGTAGGTGTAGTATAAGTATTCCAAGTTCTTGTATCTTTCTTAATGCTTTGTAACACTTGTAAAAGAACTTGAGAAAGCAATATACTGCTCCCTTGAAAACTATACTCTCTTGTTCTGTCTCTTGCTTTACTTGTGTTCTCTGCATCACCTTTGGTTACCTAGTTCTGTTTGATTAACGTTAGTTTAGTTTAGTTAATCTTCATTGTGTTGTTGTGTTGTAATTGTGTTCAAGCCTTGAACGATCCTGCATGTAGTTTCGTTAAAGTTTATTTTATCGTATGCTATTGTTTTTTGTCTGGTACATATTTAACTTATGTTACCTTGCTAGTTATTACAAATTCCAAAAAAAAGAATTAATCCGAAATGATTTTAGTATTTTTGGAATAATGGGGGGAGAATATTTCAGCAATTTTGTAATTTAAAAAAAAATAAAAAAAAATAAAAAAATGGGAGAAGGGGTGGTAGGTTAGGTTAATAGCTGAAAATAAGGTAGATTGTGTCGGTGATACTAATTCAATACCTTGGAATATGATAGTACCAGGAACAAATCAAGAGGGATTTTAAATTTAAGGTTTGAAAAGATGCAAAAGTTCAAAGTATAAGTCTGCGTAGTCTTAAGTCAATTATAAAACGGTGAAAGGAAAATGATAGAAAACGGCAACTCCTAAGGTGACACAGAGAAAGTAGACTTAGAGGGCTGCTAGACCACAAATGATATGTTGGTTAGATTCAACACAATAGACAATAGACCTGATTGGGTGATCTCAAGATCAACTAAGCTGTTCAACTGACTGTGGACTTCATCTATCTGGTTAACAAATCATATATTCCAATAAGGGGTAATGAGCATTTAAACGCCACAAAAGTGTGCGGATGACCAAAATTAGAGCAAAGCAAGAAAAAAATGAAAGACAAATGCAATAAAGCTAATGGCTCATGTTGTTGGGCATTTGTGTAAATAAAAGTAAGCTGCTCTAACAAGGAGATAGGTTGTGTGCCTCTCTGCTGTGCGATGGCACTGACTGAGGATAAGTATAACCTAGATATTCTAGAATTCATTGTTGTTTGCCGCCTCTCTGCTATGCGATGGCACTGACCTGAGGACAGGTTCTCTTGAAAGCTCTAAGAATAGTCTCTTCTTGTAATAATACCCGTAGACCGCTCAAAAACTTTGAGGAATGTTGATTACCATATAAGTGTGGGAATCACAATGTTAGCTGAAATAATAAACCTAAATCAGTCACCAGTCTGCGTCAAAAGTCTGTGTATGGATTTAAGTGGACAAATATACTGAGAGAATCTTAGTGGCTACCTTCTCAAAAGTTCAACTCAATGTGAAGATCTAAGAGTTTCAGTATGATTTCCTTAAGTTGCTAACGACTCTGGATGAATACGAGAATTTAAGCGTCAAAGAGCTTTGATAACAAGTCCCAAAATGATTTGATATTCCTGTATGATTCCAAAATCGAATTGGTCCAGATATGATCAATCTAAGTTAAAGCTATCTACTCCTAATCAAATCCCTTAGATTTTCATCTTAGGGTTTTATCTCTACACAAAAGTCAAACATAAACGTTAGTTGTGTAGTTAGTTTAAGTTACTATGTTTATTTTTTAAGTGTGTGTCTGTCGGACTACATCAGGGAAATCAGAAGGGAATTAACTTACCTAAAAGGTCATGTCTGAGATGGCCACATGTTTTTTAAAAATTAAAGTCACGTCTGAAGTGACTGAATTGGTTAAGAGCTTACCATGTTATTATCAAAAGTGAAAGGGTCTGAATAGTAAATGTTAAAATGACTGTAAACTCACAAGTGTGACCCATTCGCACTAGTGGATCATGGTTATCGACCAACTATGCGAATGGCTCCAATCGACCGAATGGACATGAAATTGTTTCATACGACCGAATGGAAGAGGGAGAATGAAACAGGAGAGAGACATAAAAATTAATGTTGAAATAACTATATGACTGAGACTCAATCGAAAGGGGCGAATGAAGGAGACCCAATGAGTCAGTCGACGACTGAGACTCAGTCGGCCGACTGAATTTGACTGCCAATCGTCGACTGAACCTCAGTCGCCCGTGAAATGAGCGATGAGGCCAGTCGGCCGAATGAACCTAGGTTTCGTATTTAAGGTCTTAATCGATGCATATCACTCATCACTCCCAAAACACCCCGAATCGCGCTCATTACTGTTACCCTGTCGAAATTGCCTCCGATTCTGATATACTTTGCGCTTAAGATTCTTCATTCCAGTGACGTTTTACAGTACACTACTTCTTGAATCCTATCAATAACTACATTGGATTGAATCAAGAACCGAATGTGAATTGACCTAATTGCCTATGTAAATGAAGCAATATGTTAAAATTGAGTTGAATAGGCTATTAGTGACAAGTAGACAAGGTAATGGACAATTACACACTGTTAAAAGACTTAGATGGTCAAGATTCGCCCACAGGCGATCGAACAGTGGGGCAAGCGATGGACATTCGAATGAACTCCAATCGCACGATTGAACCTTGCGATTGGATCATTCGACCGAATGAACCACCCGAATGAGTCCAGTCGGCAGATTGAACTCAATCGCATGCATCAATTAGCCGATTGAACTCAATCGCATGGCTCAATCAGCCGATTGAACAATCGCATGCCTCAATCAGCCGATTGAACTCAATCGCATGACTCAAACAGGCGACTGACTTCAGTCGCATGATTCATCGCACGAATGAATCAAACTGACTTTCAACTTTACACTTAGAACAGAAGCTTTCATGTCTTATATACTAATGGTTCTAAGTCTTGTGTGTTCTACAGGAAAATGGCTGACGATGGTCTCTAAATCAAAGCACAACATTTGTGCCCATTAGACCACACGACAAGGAACGGGCCAAGTTCTCCGATATTATAGCCTTCCTCAAACGTTCACGGATACATAAGGCTATATCTACGCCCTGCACACCTTACAAATCACTACACCAGGCATTCTGGGAGAATGCCTCAGTGGATCGGTCTCATGAGCCATATAGCATCAGAACAAGCACCATCTGGGTCAAGCTATCGACATCACCGCCACGGACATCAAGAATCCTTGAGTTTGGAGATGACTCTACTCACCCACTAAGTTACACCCATTGACTGTGAGAGGGTGTTTTCTCCGAATCAATTATGCAGGAGACATCAACTCGGGGGTGCTAAATAAGAGCAACCTGTGCCCTCAATACAATATCTGGTACATGTGATTCTTAAATGCATCGCTTCGAGAAGGGGTGGCTTTGATGACCTATCAGATCAGATACAGAATGCCTTCGTGGCTCTAGTGCTGAACCACCCTTTCAGCTTCTCTAATATGATATTCGCGTATTTGATAGAGAACATTGAAACTAAGGGAAAGAAGGTTTTGTATGTACCCACGATTCTTCAGATGATATTCAATGAGAAGCTGCCTCAGCTCCCAAAGGAAAGTCAGATGCAGTGACATTGGAACTGATGGATGATACCACATTGGGTAGGATGGTGGTATATCGGGGCAAGCAAGTAAGCCCCAGGAAAAGAGACTGATTGGCCACTTAGCGGATGAAAGCTATGTTGCACCGGGGAGACGCCTATGGCATCACGAGGACAGTGACTCCGACGTGGAGCCGATTGTCTCCCTACTGATGACTCTGAGGAGGATGACATTGAGGATGAGGCTGTTCATCCCGAGGCACCGTGTCTGCCTCTGTTCCCTCGGTGTGGCTCACCTGCTGAAGTAACTGAGTCAGCAGGATTCCATCAAGATTTTATGCTTACGAGGAAGAGAAGATGAATCTGATGAGGAGCCATTGACCCGGACTGTGGGAAGGAAAGTGGTTCCCACAGAGCACGGGGTTGAGGGTTGTCGGTGAACAACCGAGAGGATCCGGAGATACAGAGACTGATCCATCATATGCTCCGGAGTCCTCAGGCGGGGTTGAAGGGGGAGCATCCACCTCGAGGGGAACGAGGAGAAAACGGATGGCTCAACCCCATGGCCAGAAAAAGAAAAAGCGGAAGGTAACCTTCATCACCACCACATCCGCCATACCTTCCACCACTACCACCTCTGCAGACACACCTTCCACCACCATACCTCTCCCCACAGCAACCACAACCACACCATACTGATCACCACAAGCCAGACCCCTGCTACCACTACTACATTCACCCCACACTCACCACCACCATCATCCAGACCTTACCCGATATTCACCACCTCCACCACCACCACTAGCCACCAAACCGAGCCCTCAGCCTACCCCTCACACACCTCTCGATCCTCACTCTACTCCAATAGGGTACAGGAACAGCTGGCAGCCTTAAACAGAATGGTGTTACGACTGCTGGCGGCTGATGAGGAAAAGACCTCTCAGATCCGCCAGCTCACCGACCTGACTTCTGCACAATCGCAGAAAATCGCAGAGCAGGATCGAGCTATTAAGGAGCAGGCCCAGAAATTGGCTGCTTAGAACACTGAGTTGGACCAACTCCGAGCACAAAGCGTCACATCAGGTAAGCAGATAGAAGAGTTGGAAAAGGCAAAGAGGTCCATTTTGTTAAAGTTAAAAGGATCAAAGGAGGAACCTCTAAAGATAAAGGATGGAGAAAGAGAGAGTGATGATGATGATGATGATGACAGTGATTCTGATGAAGAGAAAACAGAAGAGTGGTGTGCTGATGAAGAGACTGAAGAAGGAGAAGCAGCTGACTCTGTCTCAGCTCCCGGTCAAGAGCAGAGAACAAAGAACCGACAGGATCAGTCAGCTTCTACTTCTGCACCTTCACACAAAGAGACTAGCATACAGGATAAATGTAAATAGTGGATGTTTATGTATTTAATTACTTTTGTATTCTGTATTGAAAAACATGTACTGAATGTTTATATTAACTTAATGCATTTTGTTTGATATATTACTAATGATTTGAATGTGAAATGTGTAAATCAAACAGATCCAAAGTACCACAGAGATGAGTTTGATATTGCTCCGCTTCAACAGGTCAAGTCTCAACTCACAATGATTCTTGATCTACAAGGGATTGTCAGAAGGTCAGTGAGTTATACACCTGAAGAAGGTGAAATAATTCACGACCTATCTAACGAGCAACTGGCAGAAATGTTCAGACTCAATCCTGATGATATGTCAAGGATGCTCCAACGTTGATTCAACCAGTGACGACGAACTACACGACGTTGATGAAGTTGAGGTTGAAGATATTGCTGCTGAAGTGTACCCTCAATACGCTGACAACGCGGGTAATGTGGTCCTCAATCTGGGTGAGTCCCTAGTCAGTGATATGTTTGAGGTACTGGACAAGATGGAGCAGGAAGCAGGAAAGAACGAAGGAACAGCCCAAGCCTCAAACGAAGATGTATACATTCAAAAGGCTGAATGGGCTGAATGTTTTAAGGAAGTCAGAGCCCAACGTGATGCACCGAAGAGGGATGCCTACACCAAGTTCTACAGCGTCAAGAAACATCTTACGGTGTCAGGCAGGATTATAGCATGGGCATATTTTGATGATCTTAACGTTTATGCCGTTAAGAGGGAAAAGGGCATATAGTACTTTAGATTTCCACATGATCTAAAGACTCTACTTGGATTTGAGCTCAACCAGCTGGCCAAGTTGAAGCTGTTGTATGCTGACACGAGAAAAATGTCAGGCTGGTTTGAGACTGCCCTCAAGAAAGAGTACCACACCAGATGGATTAACTTCAGACCTCAACAACCTACAAGGTATATTAGAAGGTCTGAGATGGATGCCATTACTGGAAAACCTAAGATTGTGTTGAAGTGGAGTCCTCCTCGCACTATGTCGAGAATCCCTCTTAGGGAAATGCCACAGGACTTCACTCCACACTTCAAATGGTGGTACTATGATTGGAGAACTGCTGAAGCTGTCATAGTTCTAAATAAAGGGGATCAAATGGATACTGTCAGGGTATTCGACCAAATGTGGCTAACCAACTTGTCTGCTAATGATGTTTATACATTATACAAGTGGCCACTGTTCAATGACACACAAGACATTGTACAAGCCCTCCAGTTCCAAAATGTTATACGACTTTGCTTCGCGTTTGATATTCACGCGGGAGTCACACAAGAGGACAAGTACAAGAAATATGAGAAGGTAATGAAGAAAACAAGACATTAGAGAGATCTAGGTCCAAGGGGGAGTTTGTTGATACATGTATGTCCCTAGATCGTGATATGTGATGTAATAGATCTTGTTTGGTATGATTATGAACTGATGTTGATAGTGTGTTGGTTATAATGTTTAATAGTTCGTTAATGAGTCGTAATGAATTGATTGAGTGTATGATTACTTGAATGATTACATATAATATTATATTAATTAACTAAAACATTCAAACTTAACTTAATGAAGTTCCCATGCGAATGGCTCATGCGAATGAACCATAAGCATGAAGAACCTCATACGATTGACTCAGTCGCACGACTGAACCAGGAGACTGGATCAATCGTACGACTGTAACATAAGATTGGCTCAATCGCACGACTGAACACTCAGTCGCACGAATGAACCAACCGCATGGTTCAATCGCACGACTGAACCAAACTAATGGTTCAGTCGCACGATTGAATAGTGCCAACCTATAAATACAACTCAATTCATGAAAAACAGTGAGATTTGTTCAAGTTCAATTCCATACGAACCCTAGCCGTCCAGAAACCTTCCAAATCGTTCTCCAAGTTCATAGAACACATTAGATCGATTCCTTATCGATTTCTAACGTTAGTTTCAATCCTTGATTGATTCTTCGTGTGTTCTCACTGATTGGATCGCCAATCAAATAGGATTCCGCACTATTTGATCCGGTATACATGTGATCTCTAGGTATTTCAGTCGAATACCAGGTCCTAACAAAGACAGTGAAATATCTGTCTGAGTATTATGGCCCAGAGTTCTTCTTCGAGGGAGAAGCTAAAGAACTCACCAAGTAGGAACAAGTTGTTCTCCTTGAGGCCTATGCTAGTGAGTCCTATAAACTCATTCATGGGAATTAGGTTTCATGGTTGGGATAAGACTCTGTGTCCAGTTTCCCCAAAACAGAGTTCCCTTCCATACTTAGCCGATCAAATGATTAGAAACCTTTTTCCCTGCCTATGCTTAACTGATTACCTCAGAAGCTGATCAAGAGGGTATTTCTGCCAATAATAAGTGGGATCATCAATAAGTTTAGAGGTTTTGGCTGCATTGGTTCAGGGGGAGTTTGTTGGACCAAAAGAACCAATGAGCCTGATCAGAAAAACCTCTAAGTCCCACAGACATTACAACTGCTGACGAAGAACACAACAGCTGAAGACATCAGCTGATTACAAGGTCTGAAGACAAAGTCTGAAGACAAGAACTGAAGACTACTACTGAAGACAAAGTCTGAAAGTAAAGAACTGAAGACAAAGTCTAAAGCTATCGGCTGAAGACAAAGTCTGAAACTAAAGTACTGAAGACAAAGTCTGAAGCCATCAGCTGAAGACAAAGTCTGAAAGTAAAATTCTGAAGAACAAAGATTGAAGACAAAGACTGAAGACCAAAGTGATTAGTAGTTGTCACAACAGTTGAAGTTATCAACTTCAGTAGTTGTGATGGTTTCCTTTCAGTACTTGTAATTTACTTTTCAGTAGTATAGTTTCAGTAGTTTGGTTTGAGTAGTTTTATGTTTCTTGTACTTAGCATTCTCTGAGATGTAATCAGTAGTTGAGAACATTCTCAGTAGTTTGCTTATTTTCAGTAGTTTGAATAAATCTATTAGATGTCACTATCAAATGACATCAGTAGACGTCACATCTCCTATATAAGGGATGTTGACCTAATTGTACGTGTGACATTTTGCCACCATGCAAGCATATGAATGAAATATTCTATTTTGCAAAATTCTCTCTCTCTATAACCGTTTTCTCTTACATTGAATATCAATTGTGTTCTTGTGAATTGTCTAATTCATTGTTCGAATTCCGCTGCAATACTCTCTGATCAATCAAACTTAGATCACTGATCCTAACACTAGGGTACTATTATGTGCATAGGTATTCGAATTATTTTGTTTTTCCATGAATTAGGTGGTATTTATAGGTTAGGGTCTCCCATTCGTACGACAGAACCATTATCATGGTTCCGTCGTGCGACTGGAGAATGCGATTGATCCATTCGCACGACTGAAGGTCTAGTCATGCAACTGACTCAATCTTATGTCTCAATCGTGCGACTGATCCAGTCGCCTAGTTCAGTCGTGCGACCGGTCCATTAGCATGAAGTATTCATGTGTATTGTCCATTAGCATGGTCCATTCACATGAGAACTTCACACAATTAAGTTTGAACATGTTTCTCAATGATTATTGACTAAGAATTATGTAAACAACCATAAACCTATATAGTTAGTTCAATATGCATTATCACACAATAAACAATGAAATATTAAACATTATATGCATCAACAAAACATTATATTTCATTCATACCCATTCAATTACATATATGTAAGACATGAAAGACATTTTATATTAAGCTCCTAAACTAGGTACACATGTATCTACAAACTCCCCCTTGGACCTAGCTTACATCATTGTCTAACATTCTTCATTAGCTCTTCAAATTTCTTGTACATCTCCTCTCTTGTAGCTCTGGCATGTATCTCAAATGCAAAACAAAGCCTTATAACATTCTGAAACTGGAGGGCTTGTACAATGTCTTGCGAATCATAGAATAGTGGCCACTTGTATAAAGTATAAACATCAATAGTAGACAAGTTGGTCAGCCACATAGGGTCAAATACGCGGATAGTATCCATTTTGCTCTCCTTTTCTAAGACTATGACCGCTTCACTTGTTCTCCAATCGTAGTACCACCACTTGAAGTATGGAGTGAAGTCCTATGGCATTTCCCTTAGAGGATTCTTGACATTGTGCGCGAAGGACTCCACTTCAGCACTATCTTAGGCTTTCCAGTAATAGAATCAACTTCAGACCGTTTGATGTACCTCATCGGTTGTTGAGGTCTAAAGTTAACCCACCTGGTGTGGTAGTCTTTCCTTAAAGCAGCCTGAAACCAGCCTAACATTATCTTTAGATTAGCATATAGCAACTTTAGGCGTGCCAGCTGGTTGAGCTCAAAACCAGGGAAAGTCTTAGATCGTGTGAGAATCTAAAGTACTCTATGCCCTTTTCTCTCTTCACGGCATACACATTTACATCCTCAAAATAAGCCCATGCAATGATTCTACAGCTTGGTGTAGACATTAGGCTTTTGTGCAATGTGCATTGCTCGGATCTCAGCAAAAACAAGCCACCCATTCAGCCTTTTTGATGTTGACATCAGCGTCTGAGGCTTGGGCTTGATCCTTATCCTTCTTGGACACTTGCTCCATTTGATCCAATTTTGCAAATGTATCACTGACGAGAGTATCACCCAGATTAGGGACTACATTTCCCTCTCTATCAGCATACTTTGGATAATAATCAGCAGTGACGTCCTCGATCTCAATTTCATCTGTGTCATTGAGCTTATGTCACTTTTAACTTCAAAAGTAGGAGCGTCCTTGACAATCTCGTCCAGATTGAGCTGGAACATCTCAGCAAGCTGGTCATCAGTAAGGTCATGAACGATTTCTCCTTCTTCAGGAGTATAGCTTACAAACCTTCTGACTATTCTTTGCAAATCAAGAATCATTGTAAGTTGAAACATGATTTGCTGAAGAGGAATACACATCACTTGCTGAGATGATACTCATCTTGCTGAGATGATTGATCTGCTTGATTTAAACATGTAACACATCACTTGTTAGTAATTAATCAAGACAATTAAACATTTGATAAAAATATATAAACATTAATCACATCATATTAATACAAGATTCAAGTACAAAAGTTTTCAAATAATAAATATCTAATCATTAATTTTCCCTGAATAGCAAGCCGTCAGTAGGTGGGACAGAAGATGAAGCTCCTTGGTCTTGATTTCTCTTGGTACGTCTCTCTTGACCCTTAGCTGAAGTAGATCCAGCTGCGTCTCTTTCTTCTTCATCATCATCATCATTTTGCCTTTCCTTTGTCTCTTCATCATCACTAGCCTCATCATCATCAATATCATCATCATCATCATCATCATCATCATCATCATCACCATCATCATCTCCTTCTCTGATCTTGAGGGGTGCATCTTTTGATCCCTTTAACTTGAGCATGATGGTTTTGTTAGAAGTCTCCAACTCTTTTATTCTCTTTGTTGATTGGACTTTATGCTCCTGGAGTTGGGAAATTTGCTGAGCCTACTTTGAGATCTGTTGTGCTTGGGTAGCGTTTAGCTCCACAAGCTGACGTAGTTGGGCAGCTTTCTCTTCATTAGCAGCCAACAGCTTCAGCACCATTCGGTTGAGTGCTAACAGCTGTTCCTCTACCCCAATGGGGGGCAGAGATGATCCTGTGGCGAATGTTGGGTGGGATGATGGTCCGGCTTGGTGGCCGGTGGTGGTTGTGGTGGTGGTGGTGAATATGGGTGGTGGTATATGAGTGGGTGGTGAAGGGTAGGTTGTCGTGGCGGGGCAAGGGAGTGTGGTAGTGATAGGTGGTGTGGTAGTGGTGGTGGTGGTAGCTGTGGTAGATGTGGATGTGGTGGTGGTGGTTGTAATGGGGTAGTGGTAGTGGGAGTAGATGTGGTCAATATGAATCTCGGCCTATTCCCCGTTTTTCCATAGGGGTGAGCCATTCTCTTCCTCCTTGAGCCTTTAGACATAGTGGCTCCCCTTTGGCTGATGGGCGGGTCTGGGGTGTAAGATGGATTAGTAGTAGCCTCCCCAGACTCACCTTGGCATCCACCTGCTGCCCTAAGACCTCTTTCTGTGGCTACGACCAGCTCCCCACCATTCGCACCAAATGCTCATCATCAGTCTCTTCCTCCTCCTCCATTTGGAAATAAAGGTGAATTGGAGCAGACTCTGGTCCACCCTGACCATCACCACCCTGATCGTCATCGTGGTCATCTCCGTCGGAGTCATCGGAGGGTAGAGCAATCTACTCAACGTCCGAGTCACTATCATCGTGGCACTACTTCCTCCTTGTCAGCGCCATGTAGTCTTCCTGAGCCAAATGCCCAAACAACCTCCTTACAGGGGGCTTCACCTGCTACCCCCTATACACCTTCATCCTTCTAGAGTGGTGTCATCCATCACCTCTAACATCACCGCGTCGTCCTTCTCCGTGGCCAGTAAGGGAAGCTTCTCATCTATAAACAGCTGTAAGAATCGAGGGTACATACAAAAGCTCTCTTTCCCTTTAGCCTCTAGGTTCTCGATCATGTATGTAAAAATCATATTGGAGAAGCTGAAGGTGGGTTTTAGTACCAGTGCCATGTAGGCATTCTGGATTTGGTCAGAGAGGACATCGAATCCACCCCTCCTTGATGCAATACACTTGAGAATGACGTGTGCTAGGTACTTAAGCTGGGGTCACAGGTTGCTTTTGTTCAGCACCCCTACATTGATGTCCCTGGAGTACTTCATCCTGAAGAAGCATCCCCGAACCGTCAAGGGGTGTAACCTGGTTGGGTGAGCAGCATCATCACCCAGATCCATAACTCGTCAGAGGTCTACTGCTGTTTCCTCTATCTCATGCCCAAAAATGTTGCTACATATACAGTAAGGCTCTGTGGATCTGTTGACCGATGCACCTTTCCAGAAGGCCTGGTGTATAGACCGATAGGGTGTGCATGGTGCAGATATAGCCCTGTAGATCCTAGATCACCTCAGAAATGCAATGATGTCAGCAAAATCTAAAGCATTCCTGGTAGTGGCATCCAGATGAGCACAAATGTTGTACTTGGTGTTGATGATGCACTTCTCTGCCATGTTTCTGTAAAACAAGACATATAAACATTAGATTTGTCCATAGTAGAAACTATTGAACCTTAAACTATCTTGACATCAGTCTGGTTCAATCGTGCGATTGAACCATACGACTCAGTTCAATCGGGCGACTGAGTATGCGACTAACTTCAATCGGGCGACTAAGCCTGCGTCTGAGTTCAATCGGGCGAATGACCTCATACGCCTAGTTCATTCGGCCGATCGTGTCAGTTGCCCAATTCAATCGTGCGACTAAACTTTATTTGGAGTGACCAGTCGTATATGTCTCTGTTCAACCCGTTATTCCTGAATCTAGGTCAAAACTAGAAACTAAACATTGTGGTTAGGTTCTTTAGACTCGCAGGAACCCTAATTGTCACATTAAGTCTTTCAATTTAACCTTGCATGTTTATATGTTCTTTTAGTTGATTAGGACTTATTTCTTGATTTTAAAGAGTTTAGGCCTGTTAGGGGTTAGATTTCATGGTGCATTATGTGCTAGATGGATCGTTTATTACCTGCAGAAGATGTAAAAAATTGTTAGTATCACAGTGGTGAAGGGAAATCGATTCTATCAAATTTTGGTAGAGTCTCGCTACTATCGGGTGATTTTAAGGCGATTGAGGTATGATGAAAATATGCGACTGACTTTAGCTCTATTGATATTGAGTATGGCTTCAATCGGGCGACTAGATCCATTCACACTATTCATTCGTGCGATTGGAGCTTAGTCGTGTGATAGGCTCTGTCGATCACCTTCAGTCGCCCGACTAGGTTTCAGTTGTTCGACTCACTCATTCGGTCACCTCCATTCACGCGATTGGTTCATTGTGATGATCCAATCGTATGTTTTGACCCATGCTATGGTCCAATCATACGACTGGTCCATACTCATGGGTTAGTCGTGCGATTGGGCTCATACACATGGTCCAATCGTACGACTAGTCCAAACTAATGATCCAGTCATACGAATGGCTCATACTTATGAGTTTGATCTTATGAACATTCATACACTTAGACATGACCATTTTAACTTAGAAAACTGTTAATCACCTCAGAGATGATCCTTTTAATAACAACACAGTTTGTCACCTCAGACGTGACCCTTTTACATTTGAAAACCCCATTGGTCACCTCAGACGTGACCTTTTAGTGAGTGATTCCCAGATTGACTTCTGATGCTTAGTCCGACATTTACCTACTAATTAACTAAAAGTAAATAAATTAAACAAGGCTAAAAACATAATTTTGTATATTTGTGTAAGGTTGAAATCCTAAGATAAGTATCTACCAGATTTTTCTTGGACAGTATAGCGTCTAGTTACTTTGATCATAACTAGAACGATTCTTTATGGAATCATACAGGTTTATCAAATCATTTAGCACATTTTACTAAAGCCTTTTGATGCTAGATTCTTGTTTCATCGAGAGTCATTAGCAAGTTTAGGAAATCATACTAGTGTTACAAGATGCACATAATGGTTTTGACTTTCAAGAGTTGCATCTCATGATATCCATACACAGATTTTTGACACACATAGGTGATGATTTAAGGTTTGATTATTTCAACAAGCATTTGTGGATCCTACGCTTATATGGTAATCAACGTTCCTCAGGAGATTTTTGAGCGGTCTACGGGTAGTTTCACAAAGAAACTATTCTAGAGCTTTCAAAGAGATGCTAAGCCTCAGGTCAGTGCCACCGCACAGCAGAGAGGCACACACAACAATGAATTCTAGAATATTTAGATTATGCTGATCCTCAGGTCAGTACCACCGCACAACGAGAGAGCACACACCTATCTTCTTGTTTGAGCTATTATATTCTTTTTGCACAAATCTCACTAACAACATAGGTTATTAGCTTGATTGTCTTTTGCATTTTTCATGTTCTTTGCTCATTTTATGGTCATCCGCACACATTGTGGCGTTTATTTTGCTCGTCACCCCTTATTGAACTTTGTTGATTGTGTTAACCAGGGATAAGATGATACTCACAGCTTGTTGAGCACTAGTTTGAACTTGAAATCACCAACAAGGTCTACTTATCTATTTTGTTGAATCTACCGACACATCATCTAATGGTCTACCAACCTCTAGGTCTACTTTCTCCGTGTTACCTTAGTAGCAGCTAGTTTTACTATCATTTTTCCTTTTATGTTGCTTAGCCTTCTTAGACTTATACATCGAATTTTGCATCTTAAACAATTTCATTCTTTTAAAGTCCCAAACTCTTGGCCTGTGTACTATCATTTTCCATAGATATTGAATTAGTATCACATATACAATCTCATTTCTATTAGCTAGACTATCCTCCTCCCTCGTTTTTTAGTACTAAAATTAAAACAACGAATTTAATACTAATTTAACCTATTCTCCCCTGAGATTTTAAAACCAAAAATGTTTTTGCATTAGAATATTAATAGGCAAAGAATGAAATAAAATAAAAGGAAATAAAATAAAAATAGCAAATAAATCTACTTGTCGGACTAAGTACTATCTTCGTCTGAAATCACTTCACTTATCTTTTTAACATCGTTGACCTCTAACATATATAAAAAACGTGGTTTATCAAAAGCTTTTGTGTAGAGGTTAGCGTGTTGAAAATCCGTATTAATTTTAATAGCATCGATTAATTCTTTTCAAAACAATCATGTATAAAGTGATATTTAATGCCGATGTGTTTGGTCTTAAGATGTTGGACAAGATTTTTAGCTAAGGCTATAGCAGCAGAATTATCAACAAATATAGGAGTGTTAGAGAATTTCAAACCGCAATCCCGCATTTGTTGTCAAATCCAGTTGACCTGTGAATAGCAGCTTGCAGCAGCAACATATTCAGCTTCACAGGTTGAGAGAGCAACTAATGTCATCGTCATGTGGATACCACAATCCAAGTGTTGGGGTACCCTTCAAATAACAAAATATCCATTTGATGCCTATGAGATGGTTGACTTTCGGTTTTGCCTGATATCTGGAGCAGAGACACGTCGCGTACATGATATTAGGTCTTGAGGCAGTGAGGTACATGAGGGATCCGATCATTCCTTGGTACATAGTGGCCTCCACCAGATCACCATTTTCGTCGGGTGCTACATCATGGTTTGTAGCAAGTGGAGTGCCAGCTGCGGAAGCATTCTCCATATGGAACCAACTTGGAATATCACCTACATACTTGGTCTAATGTAGAAGTATGCCCTTTGGTTTCTGATCCACCTGTAACCTGAGAAAGAACTTCATCTCTCCCATGGCAGTCATCTCAAACTTAGCTTTTAATACTGCTTCAAATTCTATACATAGTTCTTCCTTTTTGGAATCGAAGATTATGTCATCAACATAAATATGAACAAGCAGTAAGTCACCATCCTTTTCTTTGATGAACAGTGTACAGTCAATCATCCTCTGTGAAATCCGTGTTTCACAAGATGAGTCGAGAGTTTTTCATACCATGCTCTTGGGGCTTGATGTAACCCATAGAGAGCCTTGTCTAGTTTGTAAACTCTGTCCCGATGATACGGATCCTCAAATCCTTCAAGCTGACTAACATACACTGTGTCCTGGATTTCACCATGAAGAAATGCACTCTTTACATCCAGTTGATAATCTTTAATCTTCATGCAAGATGCATAGGCTAGGAAGATACGGATTGCTTCCATTCTCGCCACAGGTACAAAGACTTCATTGTAATCAATCCCTTCGACTTGTTGAAATCCTTGAACTACAAGTCGAGCCTTGTTTCTGATTATGACCCCTTGGTCATCTTTCTTGCATTTCAAGATCCATTTGGTGCCAATGACCTTAGCACCTTTAGGTCTATCCACCAGTTTCCACACACCTAACTTCTTGAACTGAAAAAGTTCTTCTTGCACAGCACTCACCCATGCCTCGTCATTTAAGGCTTCACTGACATATTTTGGCTCAAATTAAGACACAAAACATCGATACACACCATCATGAAGATATCCATTTTCCATTACCGAGGCATAATCAGCTGAGTATAGTTGATTTCTTGTTTGAACTCCTGATCTTACATCTCCAATGACATTGTCCAAAGGATGATAAACATTTAACCATGATCCAGGAGTGGTGGGGACAAATACCTCATAATCCAGATTGTGAACAGGATGTTCAGTATCGGAGGCAGTGGGAGTGTGAGGTTCTGAAGTGTCAGAGGCATCAACGTCAGATGCGTGTGTACTTGCAGTAGTAGGAACCTATTCCTCCTGATCCACCTGATCGTTCTCCACATCTTCATCATCAGAGGATGAGTCATTACTTCTAGTGCTCCCTTGAATGATTGGAAGACTCACCTTGTGAACCTAATGTGTTGACTCTTGTGACGTTGTGTTTAAGACTTCATACATCATTTTGGTTGCTAAGTCATCTTCAGATGGGAGAGAAGGATGTTGAAGGACTTAAAGAATCCATCATAATCAAAGAAGAATGCGGGTCCTTTACCAGCAAGGGGGTGGTCTATCTTTGAACGTCGACGTGGCACACACTTCTACTTGACCTGTTGAGTTGTTGTAAACTCTCTTATTCGGTATGTTGTATCCTAGAAAGATGCCTTCTTGAGCCTTCTTGCTGAACTTCCGAGACTGAGTTTTCTTCAGAAGAGTACATGGTGCTCCAAACGGTTCGAGGTACTCTAGATTAGGTTTATGTTGTTGCAATAAGTGATAACACGTTTTACCATGATGCTTGACCACCAGGATTCAATTTAGGGTGTAATATCCATGGCAACTGCCTCGTTCCAGAATTGAATGGGCAATTCGAGTCTGCTAGCATCGTCTGGCCTGTCTCTATCAAGCTGTGAGTCTTTCTCTCAGCAACTCCATTCATTTGAGGAGTGTAGGCAGATGTGAACTGGTGCACAATTCCTTTTTCTTTGTAGAAGGCCTCCATCCATTGGTTCTTGAATTTGGTACCATTGTCTGAGCGAACTTGTCATAACTTCAGCTTGTAGAGTTACTCCAGTGTAGTTACCAGCTCTTTGAATGATTCAAATGTGTCTGATTTGGATTTCAAAAACAATACCCAACAGAGTCTTGAGTAATCATCCGTAACGAAATAGCAGTACAAGTCGCCAGCAATGCTCCTCGTACTGACTGGACAAAACAGATCCATGTGTAGAAGCTGAATAGGCAACTCAATGGAGTTAACTTTCTTAGCCTTATGAGCCTTCTTGGTCTATTTTTCATTTCTTACAAGCGACACAGAGATCCGGTAGTTAGAAGTTCTTAACGTTTACGCCACGCACTAGATCATTGTTGATCAAGTAGTTCATCTTTCGGGGATTTATGTGTCCCATTCTCCTAAGACAGGAGATGGAGTCTTTCTCTATTGCCTTTGACAAGAAGCATTGTACTTGATGATTAGTTGTGGAGGCCTTTGATAGTTCCAAGACATATAAATCATTATATCTTGAAGCTTATATTAAGACTTGGTCCTCTAGGATTACATAATCCTTTCTTCAACACATTAGACTTTTTGTTGTCAAAGACTACCTTAAAGCCTTTCTCACAAATTTGGGATACATAAATTAAGTTATTTTGAAGTTCTTGAACATAGTTTACCTTATCAAACTTCACTTCTCCTTGAGCTGTGATGTACCCTCCTTTATTTCCAGCAAATGAAACGTGTCCTCCTTTAATTTGTTTGACGTTTGAAAGGAGAGACAAGTTCCCAGTCATGTGCCTTGATGTTCCTCTATCAACAATCCAGGTATTTGTAGAAGCACTATAGTGGACACCCTGCATATTTGAAGGAAATTATTAGTTTAGGTTAGGGACCCAAGCCTTAACTGGCTTGGGTGACCCAGTGGCATCACACATCATAAATTCTACCCACTGTCGATTAGAGGGTGAGGGCAAATCACTCTACTTCTTGTTCATATTATCAGACACTATACTTGATTTTTCTTTTCATAGACCAGTTTTATGTAAGGCCTGTTTGTGATACACAGACGACTGGCTTACAGTTTGAACTTTATGTTCACTAATCCTTTTTGGTGGAGTTATAGAACTCTGTTTCGAAGAACTGGTTTAGTGTCATAAAGTTCAACTTTCTTCCTTGGTGTCTGATAGTAAGGACAATAAGAAGCGATGTGTCCATACTCTCCACAGTTAAAGCATGATCTACTTTCTATACGTTGGTGGAACTGTTTCTGTGGGGAAGTGTATGACATATTTGTAACTTTAGTCTGTTTGGGTTTTGCCACTTCTTGTTTAGATGTTTTAGCTTATTTAACAAAATTCATTGTTTGAACATTTTTAACATCTTTAACCTTTTGTTTATTTGGTCTAAGACATGGTGCACGTGATTGGTTAACTTGTTTGGTCTTTTTGGGTTCAGAATTAGATATGTTTGAACCTGACTTTATCTTAACCTTTTCAAATTGTTCATCCAAATTTACAATAGGCAACATACCTTTAGATTTTAAAGTGGCCTCTTTCTGTTTAGTGACTGATTCCACTCATTTACTTATGGAATCTGGATCACTAACTAGAGGAGTGTACACCACATGATCCTTAACAGGGTTGTTATTTACTGGTCTACATTTTGTATTCAACACTATCTGATGTGGTGGGGGTTCCACTTTGTAACCCGAACCCTCCCCATTGTTTTGTTCTCTTACTAAGTGTTGTACTATATGAGAAGAACTTGTCCAATTATGTAGTCTTTTTAATGAGTTTACTTCGACTTCCAAATCTGCTTTTTCTTTCTTAGTTTCTTCTAGGGAGTTTAAATAGAACTTTATGTCATTTTCTTGGTTAAAAGCAGCAACCTTTGTTTCCCTTAGTTGTTTATTTAAAAGCTCTATTTTCTCTTTGTAACTGTGCTCATTTTGTTTTAAAATTCAGTTAGCCTCTATGCACATTTGCAAGTCATTCACTAAGCTAACATTGTGATCTAATAACCTACCAAATTTTGAATCTGTGCTGTCTCTAAATTTATTACATTTAGTACAACCATGATTATCAAAAAGTTGGTCTGTGGTACTTACCTGAGAAGGTTTGGTTGAATCAGCCATCATCGCAGAGTTTGACTGTTCGGGTGCTGGTGATTCTAAACATGTTGTTCTTGGACCTTCTTCATTCAGGTGAGTGACCACAGTAGCAGTATCTTTACGATCAGACATTACTAGTTCAACTGCTATATCACCTTCACTTGCAGTTTCATCATCCAAAACCTTAACATTTGCTATGTTGGCCTCACCCGGGGAAACAAAACGAAAGGTCCAATCTTGACCTTCATCATCTTGTGCAGTCAAGCTTTAGGATCTTTGCTTGATGATGCAACTGCACTTGTGGGTTTGTCTTTACGATTGAATGATGAGAAAGGATTACTGTTACCTGTCTTCTTAGGCTTCACACATTAACTTTTGAAGTGCCCCTTTTCTTCATAGTTGAAATATGTAACTTTGGTTTTATCGAAACCAAAAATAGTATCCTTAGTGGCTATCAAGTTCTGTCTAGTCTTCTTCATAAACTTCTTGGCTCTATGAACAACACTAGCCAATGCCCACATAATGGCCATTCTTTCCAATTCATTCTCATCCACCTGCTCGTAATCCTCATCAACCAGATGGCAATTTCTGTTCTTTCCTGCATCTAGACCATCATAAGAATGAACAACTACAGCTAAGAGGTCCATATGCTCCTTTGCAACCTCCACAGTGATATTCCTCAGAAACTCAGTCATCAACTTCGTAGTGTTTGATTCAGGTACTATGTATTGGGTGCTAGATGACCCAGACATTTCAGATCCTGAAGTAGAGGCTTGTGGAGGAGCTGCTGAACTTGACACAAAAGGAGTTTGAAGTGGTGCTCCTGAGCTTTTTGAGGTGGAAGTTGAATTATACAGAGACAGGTTTTGATCATAAGATCCTTTCTAAGACCTATACTCCGTCCTCAGTTCATTCTCCCTTAGTTTTAGGATGAAGTCGTTTATGTCTAATTTGACCAGTAAATATTTCTGTCTCAATTTTTCTGAGAACTTATCTTCCATTGACGTTGTAACCCCATGAGTGTGCAACTCACTCACTAAATGGTAGAATCGTTCGATGAGAAGTTATCGAACTCCTTCTTCAAAGCTTTCGCCTTTAGGGCTTTTAACGATGCATTCACGTCGTATCCTTTTTCCAGAGCCTCCTATAGTTTCTTTGCCTGTTAATTCTTAGAAAAATTATTGGAATATATCCTTAGGTATCAACTGAGTCAACAAAGCATAGACCTTTTTCTCAGCATTGTACTTCACCTTCTAGCTATTAGTCATGCCACCTAGAGTAAGTTTGACGCCATCAGCACCAACCGGCATACTATAACTAGTCTCGATTGATTCGCACAGATTGGGATCAACACCATTTAGATAAATTTCGAACCTTTGCTTCCATTGTGGGTAATCGTCTAACGTGATAAGTTAGGCGGCTTATTGTGATTCCTAGTCTCGTTTTCCAGAAGTAACAGGTTCTGAATACGCAAGTCCCTACTTGCAGTAAACGCCGAGTACTGATCTTCCATTTCTTTATACTTTGAGAGTTAGAACAAAACTATTTAACTGGTGCGAATGGAGAGATGCGATTGGGTCAATCATGCGGATGGACTGATGCGGATGAGATAATCGTGCGATTGAATCAATACGGATGATTCAATCGTGCGATTGAGTAGGTACGGATGAACAATGCGAATGGGGTGTTTAGTCGTACCAATGGATGGGTGACTTAGTTCAATCGTACGTATGGTAGGTGCGATTGAGTTCAGTCGTACCATTGAGCCAATCATGCGACAGAGGCTGCTGGATTTTAAAATTTAAAGATTTTGGTACTTTGACACAAAAATACGATTTTTCACAAACCCTAATCTACCGTAAGCCGGAAAACATAAAATTTTAGACCTGTAGACACTGAAAAACAAGTGTGTTACCAAAAAGATGGTGATTTTGTCTGTAAAAACATGAGATTTACACCGAAAACGATTGAATCACACGCAAAATCAAGAGCCAAAGCTCTGATACCACTTGTTAGGACCATTTAGGTATGGAGTACTAACTGATTATGCGCGTATACCAACTCAAATAGTGCGGAATCCTATTTGATTGGCGATCCAATCAGGGAGAACACAATTAAGATCACTCTAACGATTAATGAAACGTTATGAATGATTAGAACAAAATCAACAGGTCTTCTTGAGTCTCTATACGGCTAGGGTACGATTATGTGCGTAGGTATTCGAATTGTTTTGTTTTTTCATGAATTAGGTGGTATTTATAACTTAGGGTCTTCCATTCATATGACTAAACCATTAGCATGGTTCAGTCGTGCGACTAAAGCATACGATTGATCCATCCGCACAACTAAAGGTCCAGTCGTGCGACTGAGTCAATCTTATGTCTCAATCGTGCAACTGATCCAGTCTCCTGGTTCGGTCGTGCGACTAGTCCATTAGCATGAAGTATTCATGCGTATGGTCTATTAGCATGGTCCATTCGCATGGGGACTTCACACAATTAAATTTGAACATGTTACTTAATCATTATTGACTAAGAATTATGTAAACAACCACAAACCGATATAGTTAGTTCAATATGCGTTATCACACAATAAACAATGAAATATTAAAAATTATACGCATCAACCACACATTGTATTTCACTCATACCCATTCAATTACATATACGTAACACATGAAAGACATTTTACATTAAGCTCCTAAACTAGGTACACATGTATCTATAGAAACATCATCAAGTGTTGGCTGTGAAGTAGCATTAATAGTTTCCTATTTCTTCAAGATGCTACTTCTATCAGGTTGGTGTTGTATAGGCGCACCTGATGAACTATCAGGAACAACAAGTGAGTTACTGGTTGAAGCTCCACTATCTCTTGAGATGGTTATACTATCAGATCTGCTAATAGTGGAAGCTTGGTTTGTTGTAGCTCTTGGAGAAGTTGAAATTGGTCTGGGTAACCCAAACAATTGATTATCTTCAGAATTTCCTTGAGTACCTATTTCAGTTGAAACAATCTCACAAGATGGTTTAGATGTCACACCCCCGCTAAGAGCGGAAACACGGGGATGTAACGAGACGGGAATCATCATAACACATGGTAAGCGATAGAGATGCAATAATAATAATGATGACAAGCCTGTCTTGACGACACCTGACAACAAGGGGACTTGTGTCGTGTTTAGTCAGTATTCACGACAACATAGCCATAAGCATAAACATGATATAAGATAAACATAGATAATAACATTGTATGCAATTCCCACAACCCGAGAACAAGTTACGAAGTGTAATGTTGTTTGAAACAAATACAACAATTGTTTTCAAAATGACAAGTTTAGCCCGAAAATGCATTCTAGGGTCTCCACTAAGGCAGCACACCTAGAACCTCAGCTAGCATGATCACCTGGAAAGATATGCTCAAAATGGTCAACAAAATTGTTGGTGAGCTCGCAGATTTAAAAGTAAATAAGTATTGATGCTGTATAGAGTAGTTGCAGAATACCGTGCATACAGTTATAAGTAAGCAAAATCACATGACAAGAGCTTTACAACCAAACCTAACGACGTACACAAAGAATCTTGTCGGAATATTCACCTAAGGCCCGTTCCTGGCATCTGTTGGTACTAACTAGTATACCAACACGAGGGTGGGGGTGTCAACCCAAGTAGTACTACCAATACCTATCCATCGGTTCCCACACTAGAATGAAATGGTTGTAAGAAAGAACCACAAAGTAGACTCAAGCATGTATTAGATAAGTACCACAAAACAGTAGCACGTTGATTCCAAGTATGTAAATTGTATGTATGTTGTACAGCATAGAAAACGGGCGAGCATGCTTTTCCCCCATGTTTGTAAATGTTTTTAAAGTAGTATAAGCATAAAAAGGGGCCACGAAACTCACATGTTAAGTGGTAAGTATGAAGGATCAAGATTCCCAACAGTTGAATGCAATGAACAGTCAAACACCTATTGACAGTTATTGTTAAGCGTTAATGATATGTGTAAAGCATATAATAATGTTTGGTCGGTTCGGGTTGTATCAGTTCGGTCGTGGGTAGCACACACACAAGCGGACACACGAATCAGATCTTATGTAGATCCAAGTACTAAGAGTAGGCGTCATTGCTGGTGACATCCGTATAAGATCTCATTGTTATAAAAGATAGCACTTGTTAAATATTTGCAGTTCCAAATGGGTTGTCGATAATTGTAAAATGTTAGGTTGATTTCAATTGAAATAGTATGTGCATGTTGATAGCGTTGACTTTAATTTTTGTGGTCAAGCAATGACACTTTTACTGATGTTACCTTATCATCATCAGACATTCAGGAAGGAAATTCACACTCAAACATCATCAGTCACACAACAAGACCAGACGCTCGACTCAACACTCCATTCATACGAATCAACCTTCAATCGTACGAATCAGCTTCATTAGCACGATTGAACCTTTATTCGTACGACTGACATTCAGTCATACCACACAACACCAAATCGCACGACTTAACCTCCATACGCACGAATCAACCTTCATTCGTATGAATCAGCTTCATTCGCACGATTGAACCTTCATTCGTACGATTGCCCTTCAGTCGTGTGATACACGCACAACCGCATGCATTCATTCATCCGCATTGACTCAATCGCACACACATTCATCCGCATTGACTCAATCGCGCACACACTCATCCACAGTAACTTAATCGCACACACGTTCATTCGATCGCACAACTTAGTCGCATGACATCCCTAGTCGCATGATTCAGTCACCCGAAAGACACAGTCGCATGACTCAGTCGCACGACTCACCCAGTCGAACGGCTCAGTCGCATGACAGACCCATTCGCCTGAACTGCAGGTTCGCGATTGTTGAAGTGCAGAGTAGCCTTCGGCTGCCCCAAGCATGGGTTTTACACAACAAGGACCTCCAGAATCACACAACAAACACACACAAACAAGAAGCACACGTAGAAAGTCATCACACGCACCCACACGACCTCTTGTGTTCGAGTTGAACCGAACACTCGAAACCCTAGAAATGGACAGCAGTAAAACAAGCAAGAAATGGACAACCAAGGTTGTCTACCACAAGGATGGAGTATACTAGGTTGTAGACGAAGCCTAGATGAAGAAAACGAGACCAAATGGAGCGATTTTGGTGCAAAAGTGAAGAAGATAGGTGAAGAAGAAGAAGTGAAGAAGAAATGGAGAAGATGGAGAAAAGTGGCTGGGAATGGGGTTTTTATACCCATCCTAGGTTTGCAAAATTTCAATTTTAGTCCCTGCACTTAGCCCCAGAGTTCCCAAAGTTTGTTTCGGTTGAAAACGACTTTAAAATGTTTGTTATATTAATGTTAAAAGCGTGTTTTATGGTAATTGATAACTTAAAATGGTTTTATTAATGACATTGGTTATAATTAAAAATGATATATTTGGTGATAATGGTGATTGATAGGATCTCAGCATCTAGTTTGATCGATTCGAATGATTTCAGCAGCAGAATAGAGTACCAACTAGCACAATTCGAGCAAGAATACCAAAGATATTGCAATGAACAGAATTAGTTATAGAGAGAGAAAGTTTCTACGAAGAGAATATTTCATTCAATCACATGCTTTCGTGGTGGCAAAAAGTGTCACACATACAATCAGGTCAATCATCCCTTATATAGGAATGTCGTGCTGGAACATTCCTTATATAGGAGTTGTGACGTCTGCTGATGTCACTCGATAGTGACATCTAACAGAATTATTTAAACAACTGAAACACAACTACTGAAGATGTCAAAACAGCTGACATCTTCTTACAAAAATACTAAGTGTTATCAGTTACTACAACTACTGAAAAGAAACTACTGAAACTACAACGACTGAAGAACAAGCTCTTCAGTCGTTTTACAAAACTACTGAAAGTAAAAACATAAAACTACTGATATCACAACTACTGAAGAAGTACTCTTCAGCTGTTGTGACAAACTACTGAAACTTTAGCACTTGGTCTTCAGACTTGAACTTCAGACGTTTCATCAGCTGATGACTTCAGTAGATGTCATGAGCTGATGTTTTCAGTCTTTGTCTTCAGACTTCGTACATCAGTTGTTGATCTTCAGCACTTGTGGACTCTTCGGCTGTTGTACTTCAGTACTTTGGTCTTCAGCTTCAGCACTTGTGTTCTTCAGCTGTTGAGCTTCAGCACTTGTGTTCTTCAGCTGTTGAGCTTCAGCACTTTAGTCTTCAGCTGTTGAAGTCTTCAGTACTTGATCTTCAGCTGTTGAAGTCTTCAGCACTTGTCGAACTGCTGATGAAGCCTTCAGCAGTTTTTGTGATATCATGTGGGACTTAGAGGTTTTCTGATCTTGGCTCATTGGTTCTTTTGGTCCAACAGTGATGAAATTTATAAATGGTTTAGGCTTAGCACACGTTCACGGAGGAAGTATAGGCATAAGGGTAATAAAGCAAACATGATTCCTTAAAATAGGAGTACATGAAGAAGAGGAAGAATAATTAAAATAATTCTATGGTTAATTATGTTGTTCGACGGACCTTAAGGTGACGGATGTCACATTAGAATAGTTTGGAAACAATTCTAAATCAAAGATATGATCAGGTCCATTCCCCCTAACACAAGGATTGTGCTCATTAACAACTATATGGATGCTCATTAACAACAAAGATAGCATCATCTGACTTTTCTTCATGTTTTGCCAAATTTTCCTTTGTGTTAAGTATGGTACACCTGCTACCAAAGGACCTTAGAAAGCCAATGAATGGTGGCCTCTTGTTCCATAGCTCATAAGGGGTTTTTCCATGTGGCTTAACTATAAGAACTTTGTTTTACATAAAGCATGCAGTGCTAACTACCTCTGCCCAGAATGTTAGAGGTAGTTTGGAATCAGCTAACATAGTTCGAGCAGCCTTAATAAGTGTCATGTTCCTCCTCTCAGCAACACCATTTTGTTGAGGAGTTCTAGGAGCACTGTATTGTCTAGAAATACCTTTTAAGTTACAGAATGAGTCAAGAACAAAGTTATTAAACTCAGTCCCTTGGTCACTTCTAATTATCTTAACCTTGTGATCAATTTGCTTTTCTATTTTAAGAATAAAAGATTTAATGTTTCAGCAGTTTCATCTTTAGATCTTAAAAAGAATACCCATGTAAATCTTGTAAAGTCAGCAACTATCACAAGGCAGTATGATTTTCTTCCAATGCTCATTATACTTGTGTGACAGGATCAGTGATCACAAGTTTGACGTATCAGAATATAAAGCAGCGGAATACAAACACGAATTAGACAAATTGTAGCAAGCCAACGATATTTGTGAGCATTAAGATCGCATACAGTTATAGGGAGAGAATATGAATTTCTGATTTCTAGGAATGTTTATAGATGTAGAATATTTCTAATCGAATCAATCAATCATTCCATTCAATTACTCATTTTACTCCATCATTACAATAGGTTGTCACTCCTTATATAGAGTGCAACAGTCACTGCTGTTATCACGGAAAGTGACAACTGGCAGATCCAATACAGAAATAACTAATTCTTAACAAACTACTGAAATGTTCACAACTACTGAGAACATATCAGCAAGTTAAGTACAAAATATAAAACTACTGAAACTACAACGACTGAAGAACAAGCTCTTCAGTCGTTTTACAAAACTACTGATATCACAACTACTGAAGAAGTACTCTTCAGCAGTTGTGACAAACTACTGAGGCTTCAATACTTGATCTTCAGACTTTGACCTTCAGGTGTTTCATCAGCTGATGACTTCAGTAGATATCATCAGCTGATGTCTTCAGTCTTTGTCTTCAGACTTTGTACATCAGTTGTTGATCTTCAGCACTTGTGAACTCTTCAGCTGTTGTTCTTCAGTACTTTGGTCTTTCAGCTTCAGCACTTGTGTTCTTCAGCTGTTGTACTTCAGCACTTGGTTCTTCAGCTGTTAAGGTCTTCAGCACTTGATCTTCAGCTGTTGAAGTCTTCAGCACTTGTCAAACTACTGATGAGGCTTTCAGCAGTTGTTGTGATACCATGTGGGACTTAGAGATTTTTTGATCTTGGCTCATTGGTTCTTTTGGTCCACATTGTGGGACCAAATAGATCCATGTGCAATAAGTGTAATATAGTAGTGATAGAGTTAATACTTTTGGATTTGTCATATGCCCTGTGTTGCTTCCCTTTCAAGCATGCAACACAGTTATCTTTGCATAAAAATTATTTTTTGGGCAAACCATGTACCAAGTTATTTTTAGCCAATTTATTCATTGTCTTAAAATTTACATGACACATACGTTTATGCCATAGTGTTGGCTCATCACTATTAGCTTTGGAAAGAAAGCATGATACTTCACCCATTGGGGAAGCATTGTTCATATCCAACTTGTACATATCCCCTTTTCCAGGAGATCTAAGAATCACCAATTCCAGTGGAATTGTCATCCCAGTTTTGAGGATAATGAACTCATATTTTGTGAAAAGCATTTGATGCTTTTGATCATAAAACTAAGAAATACTTAACATATTGTGTTCAAGCTTTTTGACGAAGTGGACTTTGTCAAACTTTAACTTTGTGTTGGATAAACTCCCTCTGCCAGAAATATATCCTCCGGCCTCACCTCCAAACTAGACAAGACCTCCATCATAATGTTGAAACTATTGAAGGAGAGATTTGTTCCCTGTCATATGCCTGGAGCATCCACTATCCACAAACCAGACATTGTTATTTTTTTCATATGGATGTTCGTGCACACAAGATGAGATAATTAGTTTTGATTGGAAACCCAAGCCTTGTTAGTCTTGGGTTCTTCCAATGATAGTGACATAATTGAACCAAAAGTTAAGCATGGGGGTGCAATGGATGTCTTTGAAGAAGAGGCTTGGGCTGCAACATCTTTCTTGATCTTCCAATCCATCCTTTGGTTGATCATGGAAGATGTGCTTGTTGAAGCTTTTGCAGCATGGCATTCTTCCAAAGTTTCTTTCTTTCGGAAGAACCCTTCACCACTTTTTCTTCCAAGGCAGTCTTCTTCTAGGATGGTTTCAAGGGAACTTTCTTGTTTTTCTGAATTTTAACAGCTTTAGCTTCCGAAGCCATTTTCCCTTCGGAAGAAGGATTTTCTTTCGAAAGCAACCTTGCTTCAGAAACTAGATTTCCCTTTTTATCACTTGGACCATTTTGTATGGTCCAAATGAGAAACCTTCCCTGACTCCTTTTTTCTTAATATTATTTGCATAATGTGTGCTAACAGGATTGTAGTAACAATCTTTAACCATGTGGTTCTGTAGACCACACATTATGCATGCAATGTTAGTCTTTTGGGAGCTTATGGGTTGTTGTTTCTTGTTCTTTTTTACTTTATCAACAACCTTTCCCTTCAACTTCTGATCCTTTGGTAGGAAAGGAGTGTTGGTACCACACTTCTTTCTTGGGTCAGAGTTACCTACCACTTGGAATCTAGCTGAGATGAATACACCCTTTCAAATTAGGTCAATCATCAGCTTGGACTCAGCCATTTTCTTAGCAGTTCTTCTTGCAGCTTTAGCTCAGCTTCTTCTGGCTTTGGTGGTTAGGATTTGATCTTCACTGGGAGAGGTGGGTTGATTTACTTGTTCCTTTCTATGTTGGCCTCTATTATTGCATCATTTTTCAACTCATGTGAAGATGGTCAGCAGATGAGACCTCTTGCTCTTTAGTACCACATCTAGCTTGTCTTATGGACTCATCAGAATGTGGTGGAGCAATTTCATTGGTCCCCAACCCTCCTTTGTTTTGATACCAAATTTTTGAGTGGGAGGATGATGCAATAATAGCTTGGAAGTTCTGCTCGAAAATAGCATGCTTCCTGGCTTGAGCCTCAGCAGTGACAAGCTGGGCTTGAGCCTAAGACAATTTGAATATTAAATCCTTTATTTGAGTCTTGTAATTTTTGTGTTCATGTTTTAATAGGGAAACCATTTTCTCTAACTATTCAATTTTTCTTTGGTAGTCAGATTTAGCTCTTTTAAAATCAGATTTCAAGATATTTAAAGACTTAATATGAGATTTAGTTTCCATATTGTAGTCCTGATACAATTTAACCTTAGCAATACATGCAGGAGTATAGAGATGTTCATATACCTTATTGTCATTTGTCCCTGCCATGAGTGCTTGAGCAGGAGTCACATCCTGTAAGATAAAGCTCCAGTCAACTTCTTGAGCCATTACAGTTGTTTCAGTTGACTTTCTAGTGGGCTTTGATGTAGAGAGATGTGTGGAGGCCTGTGGGGTTCTCGGATTTGATTTGGGTGCCTTGAATTCCCTTGCAAAGTGACCAAGCGGTTATAGTTGTAACATTTGGCCTTAGATTTGTCAAACCCAAATTTGCTGTTGGTTGGGTTCTGGGGAAATTGCCTTCCAGTTCTCTTGAAGAACTTCTTTGCTCTATAGGTTAAAAGAGCCATTTGTTGCATAATGTCCATGTACTCTGCATCATCTGGACTGAAGCACTCTAGATCATCAAAGTAGTACTGAAAATCACTAGACTGTCCATTACCTTAGACAAAAGCATAGTTATCCTGAAAGGAACCATGCTAAGTCTGTTGAGACCTTGGAGTCGTAGGGAATGTGATGTATGATCCAAATGAGCAGGATGGTTGTTGGGTGTAAGTCAGGTACTGCTGAGGTTGAGTGGGTCCTAAGCCTTGAGCAACCATCAAGGTGTTGCTAGCAGGAAGACTCAGGGATCTGCTTGTCTCATGGCCCCTCTTTCTCTCCATCTCCAGACGGTATCCATCAGGATGCTGTAGAGTTTGGTCATGGTGAGAGTGTTCAGGTTCTCTATCCTCTTGATAGAGACATAGTAGAATGTCCACTCATTAGGAAGAGCACTCATGAACTTTCTTTTGAGGTCTTTATTTTCAGGATTGATTCCTACAGACTGAAGGGAAGAAATGAGATCCATGTACCTAAAGTACTGCTGACTGAGAGTCTCTTCAGCAACATAGGTGAAGTTCTCAAATTGCTGCTTCAGTGAGTTTTTCTTGGAGTCATTTGAGCTAGAGTACATCTGAGCAACTATGTCAAACAGTTCTTTAGCTGACTTGCAATGCTCAAACCCCACCATGATGGAGTTGGGTATTGAAGTCATAAGAATAGTCATTGCATTGCTATCAACGTCCATCTTCTTCTGGTCCTCATCAGAAGAGTCTTCAACAGCTTTCTCTATCATGGCACCGTTTCCACCAGGTGCTTCCACCTTGGGTTTTTACGTGCCATTGATAATAGAATACCATATTTTGTGGTCTTGATACATGATGAAGCCTTCCATGCATCTGCTCCATGATCTGAAGTTTTCAGGAGTAATGATGGGAGCTTTAGTCATAGTTCCCATCTCTACTTCAGACTTGTTAAGGGCCATTTTTGAGTGAGTTGTAAGGAGGAGTGAAAAACAGGTTGATTTGGATGGTAAGATCTCACAATCAATAGCCTAAATAGCTCTGATACCAATTGCAGGATCGGTTAATGTCACTTAACACTTGGTTTTTCTCTCAAACTCTCTTGAACTACACTCGGATGAAAGCAGAGCCTCTAAGAGTTGATAACAATATAATAAGTAGTAATAAACACATGAAGTAATTTTCAATGTACTTGCATATATTGCTTCTCAACTCAAATGTTACAAGACTCTTACAAGCATGATGTTATGAGTTACAATGGGAAACTATATATAATACTACCTACAGCTGGATATACTTTGACAACTGCTGGAATCCTCTAATTAAAGCAAATACTATAAAGCTATAGTTTAAGGTATCTTAGATAACATCTTATCTAAGATATGGTAGTAAGGACATGTCCCTGACTTACCTTTTGTCACCAAATAAAGTTGGTAACTTGTACTAACATAAAAAGGTGAACATTGAATAAAGTATGGTCAACTACATGGCCTTTTGGGAAGAAGCCATGTAGTATTAAAAGTTTGCAGCGGAGTGTCAGAGACCATACTTGTGTCCACTGGGTCATAGTAGTGTCTTCCGAAGGTTAACTGGCTTCGAAAGAACAAGTACTTCAGAAGCCACTAATACTTCGGAAGAGGCTACTTCTTCCGAGGCTTGAGGACTTCTTCTTTTCTTCATACTTCAGAAGTTGTCTTCTGATCTTTTCTTTTTAGACTTCGTCTTCAGAAGTGAGTAATTTGACTTCAGAAGTAGAGTTTTTCTTCAGAAGTTTAACTTTTACTTTGTGTTTGGAAGAACTCTACTTCCTTCGGAAGTTCCACACTTGGCTTCGGAGACCTTTGTAAGTAGCACCAAAATTTGTCTAACAGCCTTCTTCTTGATCAACAATATTATTCAGGCTTCTCATTTTTTCTATAGAGGAAAACAATAAGAACATTTAAAATATATATATATTCTCCTTCGAAATTTCTACAAATAAACAAGATGTAGAAATTTCTTAAGTAGCTAAATAACACTATCATTCATTCTTTATTATTGTGTGAAAGATAATGAAGGACTATGGAGCGGGCAGATCGAGAAAGAAAGAAAGAACGAAATAAATAAAGATATATACATATATATATATATACATATATGTATACATATATATACATATATATATACATATATATACATATATATACATATATATATATATATATATATACATATATATACATATATATACAAAACAAAAGGGGTTTTAAAATGATATTAAACCTAACATAGAGACCAATTCACAAAAATGAGGTTTATCATACGCTTTAGTTAAAAGATCCGCTTTTTGATTTTTTGTGTCAATGGGGATAATATCAATAAAACCCTTTTCCTGAGCATCACGAATTGCTTGAATTTGTGTGTCAATGTGCTTGGTGCGAGAATGATAATCGGATTCTTGGTAATGCCAATAGTTGCTTTGTTGTCATAGAACAGCGGTGTACGGAGAAAGTTGATCCTGTAGTCTATCATCTGATGTTGTATCTAGAGCACTTGAGAGCAGCAGCTGGAAGCTGCAATGTACTCTGCTTCCCCTGTACAAAGAGAGACAATGGTTTGTATTTTTCTCTACCATGATACCAGACAATTTCCTAAGTACCGTCAACCTTTGTTTTTTGCTCTGCCGTGATAGCAGACAATTGCTCTGCCATTGATGTTAATCTTGTTCAATTGCATCAAATTTTGAAGGAATAATCATGAACATGTTCACGATTCTTCAAATTGTCCCATAGTTGAACAGATTTGTTGGTTTTTCTTCTGATTTTGGGTATGAATAGATGGGTTTTTGATGAACTGGGACTTTCTTCTTCATTTTTCTTCTTTTCTTCATTTTTCTTGACATATTAAAGATGAAATCCGATATGAAAACTAGATAAATCCACAAACAACAACTCTGATACCATTTTGCTAAATCAACATTTTAGATTCATTGAGCTTGGATCTTAGGATTCATCTCATTCAGATCTAGAAATCAAAATTAGGATGGGTGGACGTGTATGAATCAAAGAAAAAAGAGATCGATAATAATAATGTTATGATTTCATTGATTACGATAAACAAGTTACAATGAGAATCATAGAAGGCTGGTGAAATCAAACCCACCCAAAGGTGAGGATTTCTCCTTGGATGGTGATTCGCACCATGAGTAACACACACAAAGCCACGTTTGCAAAAATGCACAAGTGGGTCTATTTAAACTATTATTACAACATGACTTAATTTTGAATTTTCTAATTGTCTTGATCTTGACTTTGTCATGTTGAATTGTCTTGTATTGTTTTTTTTGTTATAATCAACTTGGTTTCTGAACTTGTACAATGAGATCTTCAGTTGGCTGTAATTATGATTTTGTAAGCTTCAGTTTATTCCATTGTTGAACCCTAACAAAATGACAAACAACGATGATGAAGATAAATGATCACAACAATAATGTATTCAAATATAAAAAATAAGAATCCAATACAATCATAATAAACAAAGGTCAAATATATTTCAATAGAGTAACAACTTACAATTGTCTCTTGCAACACAAATATTCAATTATGGTTTCGCAAGGATGCTCAACAATGAGCTAGATCAAAACTATATATAGAAGACATAGTTTTCCTGATAGTTTCACTGTCAGCGAATCTGTGCTACCAAAACTATAGATTTGCGCGGCCATAAACAATAGTTTTGCCAGCTGAACAAAACAGCTGGCTATTAGCGAAACTACAGTTTCGCTCATAGTTTCGCTGGGCAGCAAAACTAAACAAAATAAGCAACATACAAATATAAACTAAAATTAAACCTATTACAATGGAATATAAACAAAAAATAAACTAAAGTGAGTCTAACCTATACATGATCTTCAATACTCCTCCTAGGTTGGACCTTACTGTCTTCATCAGTCTTGATTTGTCTAATCGGCTCCAATCTCTACAACTGCCTCCGTGATCGGCATCGAAGAACCAATCAAAGATAAAAAGAATATGAGCCTAATTACCTTACTTAGATAGGGTAAGTAGGGTGTCGAACCATAAAGAGTAAGTGGACTGTGCTTAAATCAAATTGAATTGCAAATGCCAAACCTAGCATATTTAAATCTTATGATTGATCGATTAGTGAATTAAATTACATAACCAACTTGAAAAGTAAAAAGGGTTACTTATAAATGAAAATATAGTCACTTCACTATTCTTGGGGGTTTCACCCTTACCATAATCTTCCGTTTACCTGTCTCCTAGTCTTTATCTTTCTTCAACCTTCTACGTCCAGCCTTCATGAACCCAAATGACTCAAAATTATCATTCAATCCATTATTTATTTCCTTCTCTGTCAACATAGCTCTTTCACTCAGATCAACATCCAGTAAAGGAAACACCGCCAACATTCTTAGATCCTATTTTGGCAAGGTCTTGAATGCCTTTCTCTTATGCATGTATGTAATTCCCCCCTCTCCTCTTGATCATAAACATCTTTAATTCCCCCCTCTCCTCTTGATCATAAACATCTTGAGGATGGGGTTATACTTCCGACTGATGATTTTCTTATTAGTCTCTTTCTTACTCAACCCTTGTATGTTTTAAAAAGGGGATTTAGCTTTTCAATCTCTTTCTCCTTCACAAACCAATCATCCTTCGGCAATTCAAAACATCATTATCATCATCTCCTTTCTTGACTACATAGGTTAGTGGTCTTTCATCCACATCATAATATTCAGGCTCCAAGTCATAGTCTACTAACTGCTCATCATCCTCATCCTCATCCATCAATCCCTTCTCCACAGTCTTCGCAACCCTTTCAGTTGTTTTGGGAATATCTCTTCTCCTCAGAAATCATCGATGTTCATCCCTATATCAACAAAACCAGCTTCATACACCCGATCCACATTCTCTACATTCACATTCCCTCCTACCTCATTCTCTTTCTCAACCCCCTTTCTTACACCTGATCCCCTGCCTCCTTAGTCGCAGCACCAAACGTGTGCTCTCCTGCCCGAGAAGATATACCCATATTTAGAAATGGTATTTGGAGGTTTCAGTCAAATTATCTAACTCAGGTTGAGTTAGCTGATTGGGCAGGCCAATAACTATCTTAAGTTTATTCACCTTAGTCAGCAGTCTTTTTGTCTATCTTTGCTAATCCATCATCATCCCTTTCATCCCTTCAATCATCTCATCCTTCCATTTTTCCCTCAATTCTTGATTAGTAATTTTGGTCTTGATCATGCTTAACTCATTAGCAAGAGAAGACTTGAGGTTTCTAATCACATCCTCATCTAAACATGTTCTTTCCTCCCTTCTTAGGGGCTTAGTGAAAGATTGATGTCTATGTTTGGTTCTTCTCGCAGTCTCTCCCTCTTCTGCTTTCTTCTTAGATCTATTTTCCTTCTCAACCCTAACTTCCTCTGCCATCTCATGAATTTCCTCCTCAAAATCATAATCTTTCTCCTTCACGTATCTCTTCCTTTTCTTAACAACTTCAGTCTATTTCAGTCGAATCTCTGCTGCTCTTTTCTCCTCCAACTCACTTACCCTCCTCATATAATTCCATTATTTCGGAGGGTACATATTTTTCCAAAGGTGAGTGATCTTCTTATTAAAGTCATGTCTAATAACACAACAGTCTGCGTATATACGGGTGTTCATCTGTACCAATCTCTTGATCTCTCTATGTCTTGGAATATTGGGCATAACATCATCTATAATCATCTAAATGAATCTAGGATATAGCAGCCACTTGTCTTTCTTTAGAGCCATTATGTTCTTAGCCATACAATCAAAAATTAGTCTTGCAATGTTGGCCTTTTGCCCTCTATAACAAATAACTATGGCTCTATACCAGTCTAAGTTTAGCGTGTCTGATACACCTTTTCGGTGTTCTAAGCACATGATATACACGTGAGTTATATATCTCTAATCCTTGGAGAGAAAGGATTTTTCCTTTCTCGTGCCAAACGAAGGACCCCCATATCCCATAGACCTAAAAGCCTCAAACACCTCTTGATCTAATAGTATCACCTCCTCTTAACTATCCTCATCAAGTCTTAACACCCTCGATATAATCTCATTAGTAATGATCAGGTCATTCTCCATCACTCTAGCCACAATCCTTTGAGGATTTCCTCTCGTGGCATCCTTTGCAGTATGCGAGAAATCTTGAATGCGTAAATCATATATAGTGGAGGAATGTGAGATCACATAGGCAATTGGAGATCTCTGTAGCCAACAAATGTAGTCTCTAGAACCAGCTGCCTTGGGATGAGAATCATCTAGAAGAGTAGTAATGTTGTTCCTCTCGTCGAATTTAGATTAGCCATGGAACTTGAAAAACAGGTGAAACGCATTAGTACAATATATCAAAACTTAATATTAAAGAAAAATAATTAAAAGAATAGAATCTAACAAAACACAATTTAATTTTGCTAGCCGAAATTATAGTTTTGGTGGTCGAAATATTAGTTTCGACAAGAGAAAGTGTAATTTTACTAGTAATTATTAAGTTTTTTCGGCATGACAGTTCAGTAGGTTCGATAGGCCGAAACTATGGATTTTATGTAACGAAACTGAAGTTTCATCAGCGATACTATTAAGTTCGCTTGGACAGCATAATTGCAGAGTTTCGCTGAAAAACCCTTCAACTTTTGTTTAGTTTCGCTAGACTATCGATACTTTTGCAGCAAAACTGCGAAGGTATTGAAGAGTCTCAATCAAAATAGTCCTTAAAGAGATGCTAAAATTTAGATAAAACTAAAGTCCTTGGTTCGAAACTCATACTCCAAGAGAAAGTAAGGGTCAAACGAGAATCAAAAGTACAAAATCTCAGATTTGTAATTTAAGGTCATGGGAGGTTCTCAATGACACAAAACCATGACAATGCGAAATAAGAAAGTAATTTCTCAAAAACAGTTATATAGGACATAATTTCGTAGGCAGCGAAACTATAGTTTCTCCAATATAAACTTTGGTCGAAACTAACCTTGCAACGTGTGAAAGAGCTGGCAAATCTATAATTTCAAACTGCGAAGCTACCAACGAAAGTATAATTTCACTGGAGACTTAAATTTATTTTATTTTCCATTTAAAATAAAATAAAGAAAAATTATTTAGAAAAGAATTAAAACAAAATAAAATAAACAAAATAAAAGAAATCAAAAGAAAATATACCCCACAAGACGTTATCACACTTCATGTATTTTTTTAAACAAAATCAATCAATAGAAAAAGGATATGAACAAGAAGCTGAAAAGATCTTTTGGATAGTCCAAGTTTGGTGGGATTTCTAATATACTTGTCCCCTTTAAGTCCATGCCTTCTTTGTTTCAACAAGTGCAATGCAACTATTGTTATCATGTTTTAGTTCATTTAAAGAAAACATTGAATGACTCAGTCCCTATAGACATTTGGCAAAGAGACTTATCGTGTCCTCATGATATATTCAACAAATGACATGCTCTACTTGACTATTCCCCTCAGAAGCAACATAGGTCCTTTTACAAAGAAGCAATGCCCTTATAGACATCAAATGATGAGAGCTCTAGGTCTATACTTACGTATAATAGAGGAGTTGATCAATTGAGTCTTAAAGATGAGAGCTTTAGGTGTATGCTTACGTATAATAGAGAAGATCATCATATTGTGCCGATGAGAGCTCTGGTTAGTACTATCTTACAGTAGAGGAGATCATCACTCCATGTCAATGTTCACACATATCAGAGGAGATAAGCACCAAAAATAATATAACAAGGAGCTTCTTAGATGCTAAGATGAGTAAGCATATAGCTTTTGAGATAGGGCGGAATATTTAAACGCAAATCTACTTTAGATAAGAATAGCACAAAACAAAGATATCATGTTCTTAATCCTTTTTGAACACGGACTAGAAACTTTGTGAAGGCAAAAATTGTCAAGGGGATTATCTGAATCATCAAGTTTCTTGTTCTTATTAATTAAGCTGCAAGATTACTATTTACTTTACTTACTGGTTGAACCTATCAAGCATATCCCAACACAATACTATTGATCTTCTCTATATCCCAACACAAACTCTCTTGAACTACACTCAGATGAAAGCAAAGCCTCTAAGAGTTCATAACAATAGAATAAGTAGTAATAAACACATGAAGTAATTTCAAGGTACTTGCATATATTGCTTCTCAACTCAAAATGTTACAAGACTCTTACAAGCATGATTTTATGAGTTACAATAAGAAACTATATTTAATACTACCTACAACATAATATACTTTGATAATAGTTGGAATCCTCTAACTAAAGCAAATACTACAAGCTATAGTTTAAGGTATCTTAAATAAAGTCTTATCTAATAGATGGTAGTCAATACATGCCCCTGACTTACCTGTTATCACCAACTAAAGTTGGTAACTTGTACTAACATAAAAAGGTGAATAGTGGAATAAAGTATCATCAACTACATGGCCTTTTGGGAAGAATCCATGTAGTGTCAGAAGTCTGTAGCAGAGTATCAGAGACCATACTTGTATCCACTGGTTCATAGAAGTTTCTTGCAAAGATTAAATGGCTTCGGAAGAACATGTACTTCCGAAGCCACTTATACTTAGGAAGAGGCTACTTCTTCCAAGGCATGAGAACTTCTTTTTTTCTTCATACTTCAGAAGTTATCTTGTGATCTTTTCTTCTTAGACTTCATCTTTGGAAGTGAGTACTTTAACTTTGGAAGTATAGTTTTGATAGGATCAAATGTATCAATCTGTGATGATGTATGAACACAATTCAAATAAATACAAACAAAGTAATCAAATCAAGCAAGATATAAACAAAATTATAGTTTCATTAATATCAAGCAAAGACAATTCCAAAGTAAGTAAGCAGCTTTCGTCACTTCTAGCTACTACAAGTCTAAGCTATTTATAATGAAACACAAGGAACTAACAAAATTACAAAACTAGTCCCTATACTATTACAAATAGTAAAAAGACACATAAAGACAACATGTTAATATTTCTAGAGAACTAACAATACTCCCCCTAAGATTTACATGGTCTCAGTCTTCAAAATCTTCAATCTTGTCTTCTTGTTATCTTTCCTTTAGGTTTTATCTTCTATCTTCAGCTTTCATCATCTATCTTCCATCTTCTATCTTCAGCACTCAAAGAAATCTTTAGCTTCTTCCTTGATCTTGAACACTGGCTTATTTTTATACATCTCCTGTTCTTTCAAAGCATTAGCAATAGCAGACTTAAATTTGCTAGCAAGAATGCCTTGTTCTGGTTTTGCTTCATTCATCTTTATCTTCATTTTACTCATTCTTTCCAATGTATCTTTTGATAGACATGTGATATCAATATTAGCATATAACTCAATAGGATTTTGACTTTCCTTTGAGTATATTTCTAATACTCCTTTTCTTGAAATTCTCATGAACTCAATGTCTTTGATATCCTTCTTAACAATGTTTGCATATGCAAGAGCTTTTCTTAGTGATATTCTTTCCATTGCAGCATTCTTTGCATTGATGATGGAAAGAAAATACTTCTTATCGTGCTCTGCAACTTCTGGAGATACTTTCTCAAACTTTTGCACAGATAAAAAAGATATATAACTTGGATGCAGTTGTTTTAGTTCAAAAGCCCCAAATAATGTAATCATATCCTCATCCTATTGTTCGAGATTCGGACCAATTTAAGCTCAAAAGTCTCAGAGTTATAAAACCATCTGAGAATTGGTTTTGACTTTTGATTACCATCAATCACTTTTATACTAGGTGTTATGATTTTTTCAACATATCTATCATAAAATTCTATCATGAAATGTTCTTCTTCAGATTGTAATCCTTTAATCTTTTTGTTCTTCTTTAATGTGGCAAAGTACTCCTTGTCTTCTTGATCACATCTTGTTTTAAGAAAATTACTTGATTTATCCAATCCTCTTCTCAATCATACTATCATCATCTTACCACGTTTCGAATCAGATGGATTAATCAGAGGTAATCTGTTTAACCCTTTCAAGTCTTGCATTGGAAATTTATGATGCTTGAGTAAAAGTGATATACATCACAAACAACATTTACTCTTTTTTATCAAAAATCCATCAAATATCTCATCATACTTCCATGCTATTATCTTTACTTGGTTTGTGAAATCAGGAGCAATCAAAGCATTTAACAACTCAGCAATCAATTGTCCTTTTTGTAATACATTTTTTCACCAAGTCTCCAGTAGATCTGGCATTATAAAAAATTGTCTTTGTTCAGAAGAGGCTTTATATGCTTGCCTTTTAGTACCAGGAAACATTTTAATCTGATTTTCTTGCCATCTGTTTAATCTCTTGAGGTTTCAACATTCTTGTTCTTTTGGTAATCTCAAGGTATTAAGGATTATCAGTATCAAGTATGATCATATTCTTTGATTGTTTTTCAGTTTCTTGAAAACTGTTAACAAGATTCCTCAAAGATACAGATTGTAACCTTTTCAATTTCCTCCATGGGTATTTCCTAGCTTGCAACCAAGACCTTAATGTTGGAATACTCGTATGATCAGGGTCAGGATGGTGCAGCTCAGAGATTGATAATTCATCTACATGAATACTTTCTTTTTCACTATTCCATTCACCATGTTCCATTACAATCTCATTTGGATCAATAGGAGCAACTGACTCTGCGGCAATGTATTTCTCGTATTCATCATTTATTTGAGAAACAATCAGTCCATCCAAAAGACTCTATTGTATTTCATCTTCACAAGGTAGTTGTATCTATCTTCAAAATCTTGTGGAATTTCATCTTGATCTTGATTTGTTCTTGTGAATCGAAATTTGATACAAATTGAGCTTCATCTATGTCTTCTTCATCTAAGACTTCATCATACCAGTCATCATTGAAAAATTCTTCAATGTTTTCTAAAGCTTCATTTGTTCTTGAATGATTTGCTCTTCAACAGTTTCTTCTATTCTTTGTACTTTTGAAGATGACTCTGTTAAAATTGTATCAACTAAATCATCAAGTTTTCTTTTGCCTTTGATGACCTCAGGATTCTCTTCAACAATCATCTCAGAACTTACCATTTGTTCTGGTGAGATAGGCTTTTGAGATTCTTTTAACTTTATTAATTCAACTTTCAATTTTTCATTTTTATCAGATAATTTCTTGAATTTCTCTTCAAGAATGTCATAATCCTTTATTATAACTTCAAAATTTTTGATAACATCTTCTTTGTCTTTTGCATAGCTTATAAGCTTTTCATATTTCAGTAAATATTCTTCTTTCAACTTAGAATTTTCATCCTTTAACTTTTGAATTTCTTTTCAAGAGATATATTCATCTGTTTCAATTTTTCATTCTCCACTTCTAATTCTTCAATTTCTTTCTCTTTAATCACATTTTCTTCTTAAAAATTTTCCATCTCATCTATATCAACTATCTCCTCTGTTTGTACTGACACATTGTGTGTTGTACTCACTGGAATTTCTTGAACATCTTCATTCATTTCAGCTTGAAACACTAGTTCAGATAACATATCATTCATGAATCAAAATCAAAGGTTTGATTTTGTGAATCTCCTTCATGTACATCAATATTTGGTTCTGTTAGGACCTGGTATTTGAACGAAATACCTGGAGATTAGTGTGTAAACCAGATCAAATAGTGCGGAATCCTATTTGATTGGCGATCCAATCAGTGAGAACACACGAAGAATCAATCAGGAGTTGAAACTAACGTTAGAAATCGATTGGGAATCGATCTAATGTGTTCTGTGAACTTGGAGAACGAATTGGGAGGTTTCTAGACGGCTAGGGTACGTCTGGAATCATAATTGATAGAGAGTCCTTATTTTTCATGAATTGAGTTGTATTTATAGGTTGGTATTATTCAATCGTGCGTCTGAACCATTAGTATGGTTCAGTCGTAGGATTGAGCCATGCGGTTGATTCATTCGCACGACTGAGTGTTCAGTTGTGCGACTGAGCCAATCTTATGTTACAATCATACGACTGATCCAGTCTCCTGGTTCAGTCGTGCGACTGAGTCATTCGTATGAAGGTGTTCATGCTTATGGTCCATTCGCATGGGCCATTCGCATGATAACTTCATTATTTTAAGTTTGAATGTATTAATTAGTAAACATTATATGTAAACATTCAACCAATCACTAACCTAATTAATTAATTTAATATCAACTTATTAATGAAATATTATCATTACAAATCACAAACACCCAATATCATTTCATTAGTCATATCAAATTACACCAGAATCAGATAAACAAGATCTATTACATTTCATATCATGATCTAGGGACATACATGTATCAACAAACTCCCCTTGGACCTAGATCTCTCTAATCTCTTGTTTTCTGCATAACCTCCTTGTATTTCTTGTACTTCTCCTCTGTTGTGACTCCCGTGTGAATCTCAAACGTGAAGCAGAGTCGTATAACGTTCTGGAACTGAAGAGCTTGTACAATATCTTGCGTATCATAGAACAGTGGCCACTTGTATAGCGTATATACATCACTTTCTGACAAGTTTGTAAGCCACATCGGGTCGAATACCCTCATCGTATCCATTTGTCCCTCTTTGCTTAAGACTATGACCGCTTCAGCTGTTCTCCAATCATAGTACCACCACTTAAAGTGTGGAGTAAAATCCTATGGCATTTCCCTGAGTGGGATTCTTGACATTGTGCGCGAAGGATTCCACGTCAACATTATCTTCGGCTTGCCAGTAATGGCATCAACCTCAGACCTTCTGATATACCTAGTAGGCTGTTGAGGTCTGAAGTTAACCCATCTAGTGTGGTAATCCTTCTTTAGGGCAGCCTCAAACCAGCCTGACATCTTCCTCGAGTCAGCATACAAAAGCTTTAGTTTGGCCAGCTGGTTGAGCTCAAAACCTGGTAGAGTCTTTAGATCATGTAGAAACCTAAAATACTCTATGCCCTTCTCCCTCTTAACTGCATAGACGTTAAGGTCATCAAAATATCCCATGCTATAATCCTACCTGACACCTTATGATGTTTCTTGACTCTGTAGAGTTTGGTGTAGGAATCCTTCTTTGGTGTAGTACGTAGGGCTATAACTTCTTCAAAACATGCAGCCCACTCAGCCTTTCGAATGTCAACATCATCATTTGAGGCTTGGGCTGTGTCTTCTGCTTTCTCTGTTTCTTGCTCCATATTGTTTAACACCTTAATAGTATCGCTGACAAGGGATTCACCCAGATTGGGGACCACATTACCCTCATTGTCAGCGTACTGAGGGTACTCCTCGGCAGTGACATCTTCGATCTCTACATCATCAACATCGTTGAACTCTTCGTCACTAGTCGAATCGCATGTCGGAGCATCTTTTACAATTTCATCTGGATTTAGCTCGAAAAGCTCTGCGAGTTGCTCATTTGATAAGTCATGAATTATTTCCCCTTCTTCAGGGGTATAATTCACTGAACTCCTGACTATCCCTTGTAGATCAAGAATCATTGTTAGCTGAGACTTGACTTGCTGAAGGGGAGCAATGTCAAACTCATCTACTTGGTAATTTTGATATGTTTGATTTAAACATTTCACACATAAATCACTAGTAATTCATCAAACAGAAAGGCATTAAAATAATATAAAAATTAAGTACATTGTGTTCAATTACATGATTCAAATACAAAAGAATATAAATACACAATCATCTAATCTTTACTTTTTTCTTGTATCAAGGTTTCATCACTTGTAGGGGCAGGGTAGAGGCTGATTGATCTTGTCTGTTCTTAGTCCTGTTCTCTTGACCTATAGCAGTAGCCGATGCAGGTGCATCCCCTCCTTCTGCTTCTTCATCATCGTCACTCTCTTCATCTTCATCCACATCATCATCATCACCATCATCACCATCTCCCTCTTTAATCTTCAGAGGCTCATCTTAGATCCTTTAAGTTTGAGCATGATGGTCTTCTTAGCATTCTCCAACTCTTCAATTTTCTTAGCAGAAGTGACTCTATGCTCTTGGAGTTGGGTGATCTCGAGACTCTGAGCAGCCATTTGCTGGGCCTGCTCCTTGATTAGCCGATCCTGCTCCAAGAACTGATGTGACTGCACAGCAGTGAGATCTGCAAGCTATCGGATCTGTGCAGTCTTCTCTTCATGAGCAGCTAACAGTCGCATCACCATACGGTTTAGCGCTGATAGCTGGTCCTCTACCACAAATTGAGGTAGATGAGATCCATATATACGTGCGGGATCAGATGAGGGTCCTAATTTGTGGCTAGTGGTGGTGGTGGTTGTGGTAAAGATAGGGTTGGGTCTGTGAGATATTGGAGGTGATGTAGGAGTGAAAGATATGGTGGTAGTTGGCATATTTACAGTGGTGGGAGGTGTGGTAGTGGTAGTGGTAGTTGTGGTGGCTGTGGTGGCTGTGGTGGTTGTGGTGGTGGATGGTGTGGCTGTAGCAGTGGTAGGGATGGTGGTAGATGTAGTGGCTGTGGTGGGTACGAAGGTGAGTCTTCTTCTCTTCTTCTTCTGGCCGTGGGGCTGAGCCATCCGTTTCTTCCTCGATCCAGTCGAGGTGGATGCTCCCCCTAGAACACGACTAGTAGACTCAGGAGCATAGCTGGGATCTACAGTCGTCTCTCCCGAATCCCTGGTGCGTTCACCAACCGCCCGGAGTCCATACTCGGTGGGAACAACCTTGCTTCCCACGGTCCTCGTCAAGGGATCCTCATCTGACTCTTCTTCCTCCTCACCAGGTATGAAGTCCTGGTGGAAGCCTGCAGACTCAGCTATGTCGCCTGTTGGGGCAGACACTGGGGGTATAACATCTGAAGCTGTGCCCCTCGTTGGAGCAGGCATATCATCCCCAAAATCCCCACTATCATCATCGTCTGAATCATGCTCTGGGAGCAACAACCTCTCATCATCTGAATCACTGTCATCATGACGCCATTTGCGTCTACCTGGTGCCACATATCGTTCATTTGCCAGATGGCCGATCAACCTTTTTACCTGGGGCTTTACCTGCTTGCCCCGATACACTCTCATGCGACCCAAAGTCGTGTCATCCATAACCTCTAGGGCAACCGCATCATGTTTCTCCTTGGGAAGTAATGGCAGCTTCTCGTTAAAGATCAGCTGCAGAAATCTGGGATACATACAAAAACCCTCCTTCCCCTTGGCCTCCAGATCTCCACTAGATACGAGAAGATCATGCTCGAGAAGCTGAAGGGGTGGTTCAGCACTTGTGCCACATAGGCATTCTGAATCTGGTCTGACAGGTCATCAAACCCACCCCTTCGAGAAGCAATACACTTCAGGATCACATGCGCCAAGTATTTATACTGGGGACACAGGTTGCTCTTCTTGAGTACACCTGAGTTGATGTCCCCAGCATATTTAATCCTGAGGAATCAACCTCTGACTGTAAGTGGATGTAGTCTGGTGGGTTGATCAATATCATCCCCAAAATCAAGTACTCTCTGGATGTCAGCTGCTGTAATTTCAATGTCAGGACCATGAATGGAGCTCCGTATTCTGTAAGGCTGATGTGAACGATCTACGGAGGCATTTTCCCAGAAAGCCTGATGTAACGACCTGTAAGGAGTACTGTGTGGATATGGCTTTATGTATCCGAGAGCGTCGAAGGAATGCAATAATCTCTGAAAACTCGGCTCCATTTCGAGTCGTATGGTCCAAATGAGCACATATATTGTGCTTTGGATTTATGGACCATCTATTAGCCATTGACCTGAAACACAAGACATAGAACCATTTGTAAGTCATACATTCAAAATTAGTTCAAGGTGTATAGTTTAAATTCAATCCGATACATTCGTGCGAATGAATCATGCGACTGGAGTCAGTCGTTTGTTCTTTCGTGCGACTGAGCTCGTTCGGGTGAATGAGACATGCGACTGAGTTCAATTTGCTGACTGAGTCTGCGATTGGTTCAGTCGGCCGACTGAACTCATTCGCATGGTTCATTCTGCTGATTGATCCAATCGCAAGATTCAATCGTGCGATTGGAGTTCATCCGAACGACCAATCGCATGACCCACTGTTCAATCGACTGAGGTTCGAATCTTGACCTAATTCAAGTAATTTAACATGGTTTAATGGTCCATTAGTCTCGCCATCTTGTCACTAATGAACTATTAAACTTAATTTTAACAGTTTGCTTAGTTTATGTAGGTTATTAGGGTATTTTTCAATCCGGTTAATGTTTCATTCGAATAACACAAATTTGACTCAAGATCTTCTGATTTCTGTAAGATTTAACTGCAATGTACTGTATACTTGTCAATCGAATGTCAGAAGATCAATAGCAATGTGAAAACACTATCTCTAGAAATTTTTGGCAGAGTAACGGGAAAGAAAGCGATTTGGGTGCGATTGGGAGTGATGAGTGAAATGCGATCGACTGAGGCCCTTTAAATACTGACCCTAATTTCAATCGGCCGACTGGCCTCATTCGCTCAGTTCATTCGGGCGACTGAGGTTCAGTCGTGCGATTGGCCCAGTCGGTCGCTTTCAGTTGGCCGACTGAGTCTCAGTCGGTCGACTGACTCATTCGTGCCTTTCATTGCTTTCTCAATTAGCCGACTGAGTCTCAGTCGGTTGACTGACTTATTCACACCTTGTCATTCGGGTCGAAAGGAACATTCTTAAACGCCATTCGGGTGAGTGACTAAATTTCATGTCCAGTTGTGCGAATGGGATCCATTCGCATGGTTGGTCCATATTCATGGTCCAATCGTGCGAATAGGTCACACTTAGTAGATTTTCTGCCATTTTGAACATTTTAACCTTTTGAAATAGACATTATGAGTTTTGATCATCTCAGACATGATCATTTTTAACCAATTTAGTCACCTCAGACGTGACTGCTTTAAACATGAAAATTCATGTGGTCATCTCAGACATGACCCATTCAGTGAGTTGATCCCTTATCGATTTTCATGATGTATTCCGGCAAACAAATTAACTAAAACGACTCGCTAAATTAGAACATAAACTAAAGACTAAAAATTAAGACTTTGTTTTGGCTTTTTGTGAGAGATAGAACCTAAGGTGGAAATCTACTGGATTTGGTTCCGGAATAGAAAGCTTCAACTTAGATTGACCACACCTGGACCAATTCAATTTTGGAATCATCCAGGCACATCAAATCATTTGGGACTTGTTATCAAAATCTTTTGATGCTCAATTCTTGGTGTTCATCCAGAGTCATTAGCAACTTTAAGAAATCATACTGGAACTCTTAGATTACCACATTGATTTGAACATTCAAGAATTGCAGCCACAATGATTGTCAATATGTTTGTCCACTAAAATCCATACACAGACTTTTGACACAAACTGGTGATCGTTTTTGGTTTAATTATTTCAACGAACATTTGTGGATCCCACACTTATATGGTAATCAACATTCCTCAAGAGCTTTTGAGCGGTCTACGGTTATTTTTACAAGAAGAGACTATTCTTAGAGCTTTCAAGGAGAAGCCAATCCTCAGGTCAGTGCCATCGCACAGCAGAGAGGCGGTAAACAACAATGAATTCTAGAATATCTAGGTTATGCTTATCCTCAGGTGAGTGACATCGCACAGCAGAGAGGCGCACAACCTATCTCCTTGTTAGAGCAGCTTAATTTTATTTTGCACCAAATGCACCAACAACATAAGTCAATAGCTTGATAGCATTTTTCTTCATTTTTTCTGGTGCTTTGCTCTATTTATGGTCATCCGCACACATTTGTGGCGTTTACATGCTCATTGCCCTTTATTGGAATATTGTTGATTGTGTTAACCAGCGATAAGATGGGAGCCCACAGTCAGTTGAACCACTTAGTTTGATCTTGAGATCACCAGTCAGGTCTAATCATGTATTGTGTTGAAACTACCGACATATCAGTTGTGGTCTAGCAACCTCTAGGTCTACTCTCATTGTGTTACCTTTAGAGTTACCAGTTTTTCTATCATCTTCCCTTTGATATTGCTTAGACTACACAGACTTATACTTTGAATGTTTTTGCACCTTTTCTAAATTAAAATTTCAAAGTCCCTCTTGATTTGTTCCAGTGTACTATCATATTCCATAGGGTTTGAATCGGTATCACATATACGATCTACCTTATATCAGCTTTCCACTCCTTCTCCCTCGGTTTTTTTTAATGTTGCTTGCTGACTAATTCTCCCCCTAAAATACTAAAATCATAACTGGTTTCATTATTTTAGGATTTTAATAAACAGCAGAATAACATAAGTTTAATTTTAAACAGACTAATTTAACCAATAAGCTCAAATAAAATGAAGAATTAACTAAGCTACATCAGACTACACATGATCATCATCAGGAATAACCTCACTTCTCTTTTTAACGCCGTTGACCTCTAACAGATATTGAAAACGTGGTTTATCAAGGCTTTAGTATAGAGGTCAGCGCGTTGAAAATCAGTATTAATTTTTACCACATCAATTAAGTTCTTTTCAAAACAATCTCGTATGAAGTGATATTTAATACCGATATGTTTGGTCTTAGGATGTTGGACTAGATTTTTAGTTACTCCAATTGCAGCAGAGTTATCTACAAAAATAGGAGTTGAATAGAACGTTAAACCGTAATCCCGCATTTGCTGTTGAATCCAGATGATTTGTGAACAGCAACTTGCAGCAGCAACATATTCGCTTCACAGGTTGACAATGCAACCGATGTCTGCTTCTTACACTGCCACGTAATTAATCTTCTCCCAAAGAATTGACACCCTGGTGAAGTAGACTTGTAGTTCATCTTACAGCCTCCGTAATCCGAGTCACTTTACGCCGTTAGCTCAAAATCATCATCATAAGGATACCACAACCCAAGTGTGGGTGTACCCTTTAGATAGTGAAAAATCCTTTTGACCCCGATCAGATGATTGACCATAGGTTTAGCCTGATATCTAGAACATAAACATGTCGCATACATGATATCAGGTCTAGAGGCAGTGAGATACATGAGGGATCCAATCATTCCTTGGTACATCGTGGCATCCACAAGATCTCCATTTTCATCAGGTGTTATGTCGTGATTCGTAGCCAGTGGAGTACCAGCAGCAGATGCATTCTCCATGTCAAAGCGATTGAGAATGTCTCTTACGTACTTGGTCTGATGTAGAAAGATCCCATTTGGTGTTTGATCCACCTGTAGCCCGAGAAAGAACTTCATCTCCCCCATAGCACTCATCTCAAACTCTTTCTTCATAACTGCTTCAAACTCTTTGCATAACTCTTCGTCCTTTGAACCGAAAATTATGTCATCAACATAGATTTGTACGAGCAGTAGGTCGCCATCTTTTTCTTTAATGAACAGCGTGCAGTCAATGACTCCCCTGCGAAAGCCGTGTTTCACAAGATGAGTCGAGATTTTCTCATACCAAGCTCTTGGAGCTTGATGAAGCCCGTATAAAGCCTTGTCGAGCTTGTAGACTCTATCCCGATGATAAGGATCTTCAAATCCCTTGGGTTGACTGACATAGACTGTTTCTCTAATTTCCCCATGAAGAAATGCACTCTTCACATCTAATTGATAGACTTTAATCTTCATGTATGATGCATAGGCAAGGAAGATATGAATGGCTTCCATCCTTGCCACTGGTGCAAACACCTCATTGTAATCAATTCCCTCGACTTGGCGAAAACCCTGAACCACCAGTCGAGCTTTGTTCCTGATAATGACCCCTTGTTCATCTTTCTTGAATTTTAAAACCCATTTGGTGCCAATGACCTTAGCACCTTTAGGTATATCAACCAGAGACCATACACCTAACTTCTTGAACTGAAGAAGTTCTTCTTGCATTGCACTCACCCACGCCTCATCATTTAGTGCTTCACTGACATATTTTGGCTCAACCTGTGAGACAAAACACCGGTAGGCACCATCATGAATATATCCCTTCTCCATAACTGAGGCGTAATCAGCTAAGTATAACTGATTTCGGGTTTGTACTCTTGATCTGACATCTCCAATGACATTGACTATTGGATGATAGACATTTAGTCGTAATCCTGGAGTAGTAGGAATAGCTACCTCAGAGCCAAGATGATGAACATTTGGTTCTGCATATGAGGTAGTTGGAGTTTGAGGCTCTGAAGTCGAAGGTGCATCACTGGTAGATGCTTGTGGACTTTTAGGAACTGGAACCTGTTCCGCCTGACTATTCTGGTTATCTTCTTCAGCTTCATCTTCAGAGGAGGAGTCACTGTCGTCGACTACTCCCCCTGACTGAGTAGATGATTCTCCCTGTGAGCTAGATGTTGGTGGATTCAAGGTATCATACATTATCCGTGTAGATAATTCGTCATCCGAGGGAGAGAGAGGGATGTTGAAGGACTTGAAGAATCCATCATAGTCAAAGAAGTAGGCGGGTCCTTTGCCAGTAGGTGGTGTGGTGAGTCGCTGAACGTCAACATTACACCACACTTCTACTAGACCCGTTGAGTTGTTGTAAACTCGCTTGTTCGGAATGTTGTATCCTAGAAAGATGCCTTCATCTGCATTCTCGCTGAATTTACCCTCTTATGTCTTCTTCAGAAGTGTGCACGGTGCCCCAAATGGTTCGAGATACTCCAAGTTCGGTTTGCGTCTTTGTAGTAGCTCGTAATATGTTTTACCATGGCGCTTGACTATCAGGACTCGATTCAGTGTATAACAAGCATTCGCCACTGCCTCATTCCAGAATTGGATAGGCAGTTTCGAGTCTGCCAGCATAGTCCGTGTTGTCTCTATCAAGCTTCTGTTCTTTCTCTCAGCAACGCCATTCATCTGAGGTGTGTAGGCAGAAGTGAATTGATGCACAATTCCCTTTTCCTTGCAGTATGCCTCCATCCACTGGTTCTTGAATTCCGTTCCGTTGTCTGAGCGTACTTGTCTAACTTTCAGCTTGTAGAGAGATTCTAGTGTGGTTACCAACTCCTTGAATGATGCAAATGTTTCTGATTTGGATTTCAAAAACATTACCCAAGTGAACCTTGAGTAGTCATCGGTGACCACAAAACAGTACAAGTCGCCTGTAATGCTCTTTGTACTGATTGGACCAAACAGATCCATGTGAAGAAGTTCAAGAGGAAGTTCTATTGAATTAACGTTCTTTTCCATATGAGACTTCTTTGTCTGCTTGCCTTTCTTGCAAGCTACACAAAAATCAGGAAGCTGAAAGTTCTTAACATTAACTCCTCTCACCAGATCCTTCTGAATAAAGTGATTCATCTTCCTTTGACTAATGTGTCCCATTCTCCTATGCCAAGAGATGGAATCCTTTTCAGTAGCTTTAGATAGAAAACACTGAACCTCATGATCCATTGTAGAAGCTGTTGACAGATCCAAGACATAAAGATCTTTATATCTTGAAGCAGTCATCAAAACTTGGTCCTCTGGGATCACGTAGTCTTTCTTCAGTACGTAACACTTCTTGTTGTCAAAGATGACTTTAATTCCTTATCACATATTTGAGAAACAGAGAGTAAGTTGTTTTGAAGTTGCTGGACGTAGTTCACCCTATCAAACTTAACTTTCTGATTTCCAACTTCTCCTTGAGCTGTGATATAGCCTCCCTTGTTTCCAGCAAACGAAACATGCCCTCCTTTTATTTGTTTGACATTTGATAAAAGAGCTCCGCTGTCTACTATCCACGTGTTAGTTTCAGCACTGTATTGAACAACTGCACATACAAGGTAAAGCATTAGTTTAAGTTAAGAACCCAAGCTTTTACTGGCTTGGGTTTCCCAGAGGCATCATTCATCAGAAATTCAACCCATTGACCCTGTTAGGATCAGTGATCTACGTTTGATTGATTTGAGAGTGTAGCAGCGGAGAACAAACAATGAATTAGCAAATTCACAAGAACACAAAAGATATTCGAAATAAGAACAAACAGTTATAGACAAAGAGAATTCGGCAAAATATATTTCATTTAATGTACGCTTTCGTGGTAACAGCATGTCACACATACAATTAGGTCAACATCTCTTATATAGGAGATGTGACGTCTGCTGATGTCACTTGATAGTGACATCTAACAGAATTATTCAAACTACTGATAGTTAGCACAACTACTCAAGATGTCAAACAGCTGCCATCTCGTTACAAAAATACTAAGTGTTAACTATCACTACAACTACTGAAAAGAAAGTAATGAAACTAAACCATCACAACAACTGAAGAATGCTTCTTCAGCTACTGTAACAAACTATGAAAGCTTCAGTACTTGTACTTGAACTTCAGCTGTTGTCATCACCTGATGTCTTCAGCTGTTGTCATCAGCTGATGTCTTCAGCTGTTGTCTTCAGCTGATGTCTTCAGCTGATGTCTTCAGCTGTTGTCTTTAGTCTTTGTACTTCAGCTGTTGAAGTGTTCAGTACTTTAGTTCTTCAGCTGTTGATCTTCAGGCGTTGATCTTCAGCTGCTGGGGTCTTCAGCTGATGTCTTCAGCTGTTGTCTTCAGACTTTGGTCTTCAGCTGTTGAAGTCTTCAGTACTTGTACATCAGCTGTTGTCTTCAGACTTTGTGAAATAGCTGATCAAGTCTTCAGCAGTTGTTGTGATGTCCGAGGGATTTACAGGTTTTTCTGATCCAGCTCATTGGTTCTTTTGGTCCAACAAAAGGAACAATTACCTTCCTTGAGGCCTACACAAGAGAGTCATACAGACTCATAGTAGGGAAGTAGATCTCATGGATGGGGTAACAACTCTATGTCCAGTTCCCCAAGACAGAGTTCCCATTCATACTTTGCCAAACAGATCATTGAGACTTCTTCCCAGGCCTGTGCTTAAAAGGGTCACTTCTGAGCTGATCTAGAAGACAAAATGACCAATCATTCTGCCATAATAAGTGGGACATCTTCAATAAGTTTAGAGGTTTTAGCTGCATTGGTTCAGGGGAAGTTTGTTGGACCAAAAGAACCAATGAGCCGGATCAGAAAAACCTCTAAATCCCACGAACATCACAACAACTGCTGAAGACTTGATCAGCTGTTTCACAAAGTCGGAAGACAACAGCTGATGTACAAGTACTGAAGACCAAAGTCTGAAGACAACAGCTGAAGACATCAACTAAAGACCTCAACAGTTGAAGATCAAATCCTGAAGATCAACAGCTGAAAAACTAAAGTACTGAAGACTTCAACAGCTGAAGTACAAAGACTGAAGACAACAGATGATGACATCAGCTGAAGACATCAGCTGAAGACAACAGCTGAAGACATCAGCTGATGACAACAGCTGAAGACATCAGCTGATGACAACAGCTGAAGTTCAAGTACAAGTACTGAAGCTTTCAGAGTTTGTTATAGCAGCTGAAGAAGCATTCTTCAGTTGTTGTGATGGTTTAGTTTCAGTAGTTTCTTTTCAGTAGTTATAGTGATAGTTAACACTTAGTATTTTTGTAAGGAGATGGCAGCTGTTTGACATCTTAAGTAGTTGTGTTAACTATCAGTAGTTTGAATAATTCTGTTAGATGTCACTATCAAGTGACATCAGCAGACGTCACATCTCCTATATAAGAGATGTTGACCTAATTGTATGCATGACATTCTGTTACCACGAAAGCGTATATTAAATGAAATATATTTTGCAGAATTCTCTTTGTCTATAACTGTTTGTTCTTATTTCGAATATCTTTTGTCTTCTTGTGAATTTTCTAATTCATTGTTTGTTCTCCGCTGCTATACTCTCAAATCAATCAAACGTAGATCACTGATCCTAACAGACCCTTAGAAGGTGAGGGTAGCTCAGGTTCCTTCTTGTCATCATTATCAGACATAGAGATTGACTTCTCCTTCCATAAGCCAGATTTGTGCAATGCCTGTTTGTGATAAACAGTCGACTGGCTAACGGGTTGAACCTTCTGTTCACTAGTTCTTCTAGGTGGAGATAAAGAGCTCCTTTTAGAAGACTTAAGTTTTGAGTCCTGAAGTTCAATCTTCTTCTTACGTGTCTAATAATAAGAACAATAGGAAGCAATGTGTCCACATTCTCCACAGTTGTAGCACGCCCTGCTATCAACTTTATGATTAAACTTTCTTTGTGGAGACGTGTGTGACACTCTAGTAACATCACTCACTTTAGGTTTTGAATCTGGTTCTTTTGATGTTTTCACTAGTTTAACAAAATTAACTTATTTAACCTGTTTGTCATCGTTTTCTTTTTGGTTAATAGGTCTTTGATTTGAAGTATGTGAAAGATTATCCTTAAAAGCCCTTTTCCACCCTGACTTTAAGTTAATCTTTTCAAATTCCTTTTCCACATTAACACAGGCAATTTACCCTTTGCCTTTGAAGTGGCTTCCTTTGTTTGTTTCCAGAGTCAATAGATGAACATAAGGAATCTGGATCATTAACAAGAGGAGTAGACACTACATGATCCTTAATGGGATTACTATTTACTGGTCTAGTCTTAGTGTTCATTAAAGTCTCAGATGGTGGTGGAACCACTTTGTAACCCAATCCCTCCCCGTTGTTCCTGTCTCTCACTAAGTTTTGGACTATGTGTGAAGAACTAGTCCAACTATGTAGTTTCTGTTTTAATGAATTTACTTCTACTTCTAGAACTGCCTTTTGCTTCTTAGTGTCTTCTAAGGAGTTTATATAGTACCTAATGTCATTAGCTTGGGTAAATGCAACTACTTCGGTTTCCCTAAGCTGTTTAGTCAAAGGTCTATCTTTTCTTTATAACTATGCTCATTTTGTTTTAGTACCCTATAAGCCTCAGTGCATAGTTGCAAATCTTTTACTAAGTTATCATTATGATCTAATAACCTAGTAAATTTTTCATCTATGTTATTCCTAAAAGTATCACAATCAAAACAAACATGATTATTAAACATTTGGTCAGTAGTACTCACCAGAGTTGATTCAGAAGAGTTAGCCATCAACGCAGCATAAGATGTCTCTTGTTCTGGTGAATCTGTCGTTTCTGTCTCTGACGTGGTAGTATCCTCTTTAGGCTGGTAACTGACCTCGGTTGCAGTTGCTTCTTCACTATGTGACATCGCTATCTCAACTGCTAGATCTCCTTCACTAGCGGAATCACTGTCAATATCTTCTACACTTGCAATGTTTGATTCCCCTGGTGAGACAAACCTAAAGCTCCAATCTTGTCGTTCAGCATCATGAGCAGTCAAGGCTTTTGGATCCTTGTTTGATGAAGTAGAAGTGGTAGCTTGCTTGTCTTGACGAGTGAAGGACGAGAATGGGTTCCCGTTACCCGTCTTCTTAGGCTTGACACATTCTCTTTTGAAGTGCCCCTTCTCTCCACAGTTGAAGCAGGTCACTTTGCTCCTGTCAAAGCCAAATGTGGTGTCCTTAGTCGCTACTAAGTTCTGTCCGGTTTGTTTTACAAACTTCTTTGCCCTCCGGACAGCATTGGCTAAAGCCCACATTATATCCATTCTCTCAAGCTCCATTTCGTCCACCTGCTCGTAGTCTTCGTCTGCCAAATGGCAATTTCCAATCTTTCCAGCAACCAGTTCATCATAAGAATGAACCACTGCTGCCAAAAGATCCATGTGCTCTCGAGCTACTTCCACAGTCACATTACCGAGGTTCTCGGTCTTCAGTCTAGTAGCATTCGCTTAAGATCCAATGTATTGGGTACAAGAAGACCCTGACGTTTCTGAACCTGAAGGAGGTGCATGTGTAGGACCCGATGAGCTAGACACAAATGCAGTCTGGAGTGGTGCTCCAGATGTCTTAGCTTGAGGCGTGGCATTGTATAAAGCTGGATTTTGATTGTACGTAGACTTCTGAGCTCTGTACTTCATTCTAAGTGATTCTTCTCGCAACTTAAGAATGAAGTCATTAATATCTAGTTTTGCCAGCATTCCATTCTGTCTGAGATTAGACACGAATGAAATCCATTTTTCAGGCAATCCGTCTGCAAAATTAGTAACTTTCTCTTCTATGGTAGTAGCCACCCCATGTGTATGCAGTTCACTCATCAGATGGTAGAATCTATCTATAACATCGTCCAAACTCTCGTTTCCCATCGATGAGAAGTTGTCGAATTCCTTCTTTAACTCCTTAGCCTTGATTGCCTTCAACGAGGCATTCCCGTCGTACCTCTTCTCTAGCTCAGCCCATAGTTTCTTGGACTGCTTATTCTCTGAGTACTGGTGGAATATCTCTTTAGGGATAGACTGTGTAATCAATGCATAGACCCTCTTCTCTACATTATATTTGACTTTCTGTGCGTTTGTCATCCCTCCTAAGGTTAACTTTACTCCATCGGCTCCCACCGGCGTACTATATCCAATCTCGATGGCCTCCCACAGATTCGGATCCACTCCATTGAGGTAGATCTCAAAACGTTGTTTCTAGTGGGGAAACTCATCTAACGTTAAATGCTTTGGTGGTTTATTATATTTACCCACCTCACTCTCAAGTAACAGCAGGTTCTGGATCCTAGAGTCCTTCCCAGCAGTAAAGGCTGACATTTGATCTTCCATTGTGAATAACCTTAAGTCTAATAAACAATTGTCACTGGGGCGACTGAAGGGTGCGAATAGACTAGTCATGCATATGAACTCTACGACTGGTTCAATTGTGCGGCTGAACTAAGTGATTAGCTCAGTCGTGCGAATGAATCTGATGCGTATGAACAGTACGACCGAATGGTTCAATCATACGAATGGAGATACGACTATGTCCAATCGTACGTCTGAGCAATGCGAATAAGGTCCAGTCGTGCAAATGGTTCACTCGTGTGACTAAAGTTGCTGTTATGCGAAAATTTCTAGGTTAAACGTGTTTTAGCCGTAAAAATTTGAACTTTCGCAAGGTTTAATTGCCTAAGTCCGTAGAAACCAAACTTTGATGAGCAGGGAATGTCCAAGATCACTTTTGACACAAAAGATTGTGTTTTTTAGTGCAAAAACACAAACTTTTTATCAATCTTGATTGAATCACACGTAATCAAGAGCCAATGCTCTGATACCACTTGTTAGGACCTGGTATTTGAACGAAATACCTGGAGATTAGCGTGTAAACCAGATCAAATAGTGCGGAATCCTATTTGATTGGCGATCCAATCAGTGAGAACACACGAAGAATCAATCAGGAATTCAAAACTAAAGTTAGAAATCTATTGGGAATCGATCTAATGTGTTCTGTGAACTTGGAGAACGAATTGGGAGGTTTCTGGATGGCTAGGGTACGTCTGGAATAGTAATTGATCGAGAGTCCTTATTTTTCATGAATTGAGTTGTATTTATAGGTTGGTATTATTCAATCGTGCGATGAACCATTAGTATGGTTCAGTCGTGCGATTGAGCCATGCGGTTGATTCATTCGCACAACTGAGTGTTCAGTCATGCGACTGAGCCAATCTTATGTTACAATCATATGACTGATCCAGTCTCCTAGTTCAGTCGTGCGACTCAGTCATTCGTATGAAGGTCTTCATGCTTATGGTCCATTCGCATGGGCCATTCGCATGATAACTTCATTATTTTAAGTTTGAATGTATTAATTAGTAAACATTATATGTAAACATTCAACCAATCACTAACCTAATTAATTAATTTAATATCAACTAATTAATGAAATATTAATCATTACAAATCACAAACACCCAATATCATTTCATTAGTCATATCAAATTACACCAGAATCAGATAAACAAGATCTATTACATTTCATATCATGATCTAGGGACATCATGTATCAACAGGTTCATCTCCTTGAACTTCATGTATAGAATCATCATGAATATCAACATCAGTAGTTTCTTCAGTATGTTGTATCCTAGAAAGATGCCTTCTTCACCCTTCTCGCTGAACTTCCGAGACTGAGTTTTCTTCAGAAGAGTACATGGTGCTCCAAACAGTTCGAGGTACTCTAGATTAGGTTTACGTTGTTTGAATAACTCGTAACACATTTTACCATGACGCTTGACCACCAGGACTCGAATTAGGCCATAACATGCATTGGCAACTGCCTCATTCCAGAATTGAATGGGCAGTTTCGAGTCTGCTAGCATCGTCTGGGCTGTCTCTATCAAGATGCGAGTTTTTTTCTTAGCAACTCCATTCATTTGAGGAGTGTAGGCAGATATGAACCGTCACATAATCCCTTTTTCATTGCAGAAGGCCACCATCCATTGGTTCTTGAACTCAGTACCATTGTCTGAGTGAACTTGTCATAACTTCAACTTGTAGAGTGACTCCAGTGTAGTTACCAGCTCTTTGAATGATTCAAATGTGTCTAATTTGGATTTCAAAAACATTACCCAAGAGAGTCTTGAGTAATCATCCATAACTACATAGCAGTACAAGTCGCCAGCAATGCTCCTCGTACTGACTGGACCAAACAGATCCATGTGTAGAAGCTCAATAGGCAACTCAATGGAGTTAACTTTCTTAGCCTTATGAGCCTTCTTGGTCTATTTTCCTTTCTCACAAGCGACACAGAAATCCGGTAGTTAGAAGTTCTTAACGTTTACGCCACGCACTAGATCATTCTGGATCAAGTGGTTCATCTTCCGGGGATTTATGTGTCCCATTCTCCTATGCCAGGAGATGGAGTCTTTCTCTATTGCCTTTGACAAGAAGCATTGTACTTGATGATTAGTTGTGGAGGCCTTTGATAGTTCCAAGACATATAAATCATTATATCTTGAAGTTGACATTAAGTCTTGGTCCTCTAGGATTACATAATCCTTCTTTAACACATTACACTTTTTGTTGTCAAATACTACCTTAAAGCCTTTCTCACAAATTTGGGATAGAGAAAGTAAGTTATTTTGAAGTTGTTGAACATAGTTTACCTTATCAAACTTCACTTTCTGGTTTCCCACTTCTCCTTGAGCTGTGATGTACCCTTCTTTATTTCCAGCAAACGAAACGTGTCCTCCTTTAATTTGTTTGACGTTTGAAAAGAGAGACAAGTTCCCAGTCATGTGCCTTGATGCTTCGCTATCAACAATCCATGTATTTGTAGAAGCAATATAGCGGACACCCTGCACATTTGAAGGAAATTATTAGTTTAGGTTAGGACCCAAGCCTTAACTGGCTTGGGTGACCTAGTGGCATCACACATCATAAATTCTACCCATTGTCGATTAGAGGGTAAGGGCAAATCACTCTACTTTTTGTTCTTATTATCAGACACTATACTTGATTTTTCTTTCCATAGACCAGTTTTATGTAAGGCATGTTTGTGATACACAGACAATTGGCTTACCTTTTGAACATTATGTTCACTAATCCTTTTTGGTGGAGTTATAGAGCTCTGTTTCGAAGAACTTGGTTTAGTGTCATAAAGTTCAACTTTCTTCCTTGGTGTCGGATAGTAAGGACAATAAGAAGCGATATGTCCATACTCTCCACAGTTAAAGCATGATCTACTTTCTATACGTTGGTGGAACTGTTTCTATGGGGAAGTGTATGGCATATTTGTAACTTTAGTCTGTTTGGGTTTTGCCACTTCTTGTTTAGATGTTTTAGCTTATTTAACAAAATTCATTGTTTGAACATTTTTAACATCTTTAACCTTTTGTTTATTTGGACTAAGACATGGTGCACGTGATTGGTTAACTTGTATGGTCTTTTTGGGTTCAAGATTAGATATGTTTGAACATGAATTTATCTTAACCTTTCCAAATTGTTCATCCAAATTAACATACCTTTAGATTTTAAAGTGGCCTCTTTCTGTTTAGTGACTGATTCCACTCATTTACCTGTTTAGTGACTGATTCCACTCATTTACTTGTGGAATCTGGATCACTAACTAGAGGAGTGTACACCACATGATCCGTAACAGGGTTGTTATTTAATGGTCTACATTTTGTATTCAACACTATCTGATGTGGTGGGGGTTCCACTTTGTAACCCGAACCCTCCCCATTGTTTCGTTCTCTTAGTAAGTGTTGTACTATATGAGAAGAACTTGTCCAACTGTGCAGTTTTTGTTTTAATGAGTTTACTTTGACTTCCAAAACTACTTTTTCTTTCTAGTTTCTTCTAGGGAGTTTAAATAGAACTTTATGTCATTTTCTTGGTTAAAAGCAGCAACCTCTCTTTCCCTGAGTTGTTTATTTGAAAGCTCTATTCTCTCTTTGTAACTGTGCTCATTTTGTTTTAAAATACGGTTAGCCTCTATGCACATTTGCAAGTCATTCACTAAGCTATCATTGTGATCTAATAACCTACCAAATTTTGAATTTGTGCTGTCTCTAAATTTATTACATTCAGTACAATCATGATTATCAAAAAGTTGGTCTGTGGTACTTACCTGAGAAGGTTTGGTTGAATCAGCCAGCATTGCAGAGTTTGACTGTTCGGGTGCTGGTGATTCTAAACATGTTGTTCTGGGACCTTCTTCATTCAGGTGAGTGACCACAGTAGCAGTATCTTTATGATCAGACATTACTAGTTCAACTTCTATATCACCTTCACTTGTAGTGTCATCATCCAAAACCTTAACATTTGCAATGTTGGACTCACCCGGGAAAACAAAACGAAAGGTCCAATCTTGACCTTCGTCATCTTGTGCAGTCAAAGCTTTAGGATCTTTGCTTGATGATGCAACTGCACTTGTGGGTTTGTCTTTACGGTTGAATGATGAGAAAGGATTACCGTTACCTGCCTTCTTAGGCTTCACACATTCACGTTTGAAGTGCCTTTTCTTCACAATTGAAATATGTAACTTTGGTTTTATCGAACCAAAAATAGCATCCTTAGTGGCTATCAAGTTCTGTCTAGTCTTCTTCAGAAACTTCTTGGCTCTATGAACAGCACTAGCCAATGCCCACATAATGGCCTTTGTTTCCAATTCATTCTCGTCCACCTGCTCGTAATCCTCATCAGCTAGATGGCAATTCCGATTTCCTGCAACTAGACCATCGTAAGAATGAACAAATGCAGCTAAGAGGTCCATATGCTCCTTTGAAACCTCTATAGTGATATTCCTGAGATACTCAGTCATCAACTTCATAGTGTTTGATTCAGGTACTATGTATTGGGTGCTAGATGACCCAGACATTTCAGATCCTGATGTAGAGGCTTGTGGAGGAGCTGCTGAACTTAACACAAAAGCAGTTTGAAGTGGTGCTCCTTAGCTTTTTGAGGTCGAAGTTGAATTATACAGAGATGGGTTTTGATCATAAGATCCTTTCTGAGACCTATACTCCATCCTTAGTTCCTCCTCCCTTAGTTTCAAGATGAAGTCGTTTATGTCTAATTTGGCCATCAAATTTTTCTGTCTCAATTTTTCCGAGACCTTATATTCCATTGACGTTGTAACCCCATGAGTGTGCAACTCACTCACTAAATTGTAGAATCGGTCGATGAGAAGTTATCAAACTCCTTCTTCAAAGCTTTCGCCGGTAGGGCTTTTAACGATGCATTCCCGTCGTATACTTTTTCCAGAGGCTCCTATAGTTTCTTTGCCTGTTTATTCTTAGAAAATTAGTGGAATATATCCTTAGGTATCGACTGAGTCAACAGAGCATAGACCTTTTTCTCAGCATTGTACTTCACCTTCTAGCTATCAGTCATGCCGTCTAGAGTATGTTGACGCCATCAGCACCAATTGGCATACTATAACTAGTCTCGATTGATACGCACAGATTGAGATCAAAACCATTTAGAATAATTTCTAACCTTTGCTTCCATTATGGGTAATCGTCTAACGTGTTAAGCTTAGGCGGCTTATTGTGATTCCCAGTCTCGGTTACTAGAAGTAACACGTTCTAAACACGCGAGTCCCTACCTGCAGTAACGCCGAGTACTGATCTACCATTTCATTATACTTTGAGAGTTAGAACAAAACTATTTAACTTGTGCGAATGGAGAGATGCGATTGGGTAAACCATGCGGATGGACTGATGCGGATGAGATAATCGTGCAATTGAAACAATACGGATGAGTCAATCGTGCGATTGAGCAGGTGCGGATGAACAATGCGAATGGAGTGTTCAGTCGTACGAATGGATGGGCGACTTAGTTCAATCGTGCATATGGGAGGTGCGATTGAGTTCAGTCGTACCATTGAGCCAATCGTGCGACTGAGGCTGCTGGATTTGAAAATTCAAAGATTTTGGTACTTTGACACAAAAATACGATTTTTCACAAACCCTAATCTGCCGTAAGCTGGAAAACGTAAACTTTTAGACCTGTAGACATTGAAAAACAAGTGTGTTACCAAAAAGGTGGTGATTTTATCTGTAAAAACATGAGATTTACACTGAAAACGATTGAATCACACACAAAATCAAGAGCCAAAGCTCTGATACCACTTGTTAGGACCATTTTGGTATGGAGTACTAACTGATTATGCGCGTATACCAACTCAAATAGTGCGGAATCCTATTTGATTGATGATCCAATTAGGGAGAACACAGTTAAGATGACTCTAACGATTAATGAAACGATATGAACAATTAGAACAAAATCAACTGTGATCTATGAACTTGGAACAGGTCTTCTTGAGTCTCTGGACGGCTAGGGTACGATTATGTGCGTAGGTATTCAAATTGTTTCATTTTTCATGAATTAGGTGGTATTTATAAGTTAGGGTCTTCCATTCATATGACAAAACCATTAGCATGGTTTAGTCGTGCGACTGAAGCTTGCGATTGATCCATTCGCATGACTGAAGGTCCAGTCGTGCGACTGAGTCAATCTTATGTCTCAATCGTGCAACTGATCCAGTCTCCTGGTTCGGTCATGCGACTAGTCCATTAGCATGAAGTATTCATGCGTATGGTCCATTAGCATGGTCCATTCGCATGAGAACTTCACATAATTAAGTTTGAACATGTTTCTTAATCATTATTGACTAAGAATTATGTAAACAACCACAAACCTATATAGTTAGTTCAATATGCGTTATCACACAATAAACAGTGAAATATTAAACATTATATGCATCAACCACACATTGTATATCATTCATACCCATTCAATTACATATATGTAAGACATGAAAGGCATTTTACATTAAGCTCTTAAACTAGGTACACATGTATATATAGAAACATCATCAATTATTGGCTGTGAAGTAGCGTTAATTGTTTCCTATTTCTTCAAGATGCTACTTCTATCAAGTTGTGTTGTGTAGGCTCACCTATGAACTATCAGGATCAACAAGTGAGTTACTAGTTGAAGCTCCACTATCTCTTGAGATGGTTATACTGTCAGATCTGCCAATAGTGGAAGCTTGGTTTGTTGTAGCTCTTGGAGAAGTTGAAATAGGTCTGGGTAACCCAAACAATTGATTATCTTCAGACTTTCCTTGAGTACCTATTTCAATTGAAACATTCTCACAAGATGGTCTAGAATAGTTTGTAAACAATTCTAAATCAAAGATATGATCAGGTCCATTCCCCCTAACACAAGGAGTGTGCTCATTAACAAATATATTGGATGCTCATTAACAACAAAGATAGCATCATCCGACTTTTCTGCAAGTTTTGCCAAATTGTCCTTTGTGTTAAGTATGGTACACCTACTACCAAGGACCTTAGAAAGCCAATGAATGGTGGCCTCTTATTCCATAGCTCATAATGGGTTTCTCCATGTGGCTTAACTATAAGAACTTTGTTTTACACATTGCATGCAGTGCTGACTACCTCTGCCTAGAATGTTAGAGGTAGTTTGGAATCAGCTAACATAGTTCGTGCAGCCTTAATAAGTGTCATGTTCCTCCTCTCAGCAAGACCATTTTGTTGAGGAGTTCTGGGAGCACTGTATTGTCTAGAAATCACTTTTAAGTTACAGAATGAGTCAAGAACGAAGTTCTTAAACTCAGTCCCTTGGTCACTTCTAATTATCTTAACCTGTGATCAAATTGATTTTCTATTTTAAGAATAAAAGATTTATGTTACAGCAGTTTCTCTTTAGATCTTAAAAAGAATACCCATGTAAATCTTGTAAAATCATCAACTATCACAAGGCAATATGATTTCCTTCCAATGCTCATTATACTTGTGGGACCAAATAGATCCATGTGCAATAAGTGTAATAGAGTAGTGATGGAGTTAATACTTTTGGATTGGTGAGATGCCCTGTGTTGCTTCCCTTTCAGGCATGCAACACAGTTATCTTTGTAAGAAAATTATTTTTCAGGCAAACTATGTACCAAGTTATTTTTAGCCAATTTATTCATTATCTTAAAATTTACATGACACATACATTTATGCCAAAGTGTTGGCTCATCACTATTAGCTTTTGAAAGAAAGCATGATACTTCACCCATTGGGGAAGCATTGTTCATATCCAGCTTGTACATATCCCATTTTCCAGGAGATCTAAGAATCACCAATTCCAGAGGAATTGTCATCCCAGGTTTGAGGATAATGCACTCATATTTTGTGAAAAGAATTTGATGCTTTTGATCACAGAACTGAGAAATACTTAACATATTGTGTTCAAGCTTTTTGATGAAGTGGACTTTGTCAACCTTTAACTTTATGTTGGATATACTCCCTCTGCCAGAATGATATCCTCTGGCCTCACCTCCAAACTATACAAGACCTCATTATAATGTTGAAACTATTGAAGGAGAGATCTATTCCCTGTCATGTGCCTAGAGCATCCACTATCCATAATCCAGACATTGTTATTTTTGTCATATGGATTCCCTGCACACAAAATGAGATAATTAGTTTGATTGAGACCCAAGCGTTATTGGTCTTGGGTTCTTCCAATGATAGTGACATAATTGAACCGAAGGTTAAGCATGGGGGTTCAATGGATGTCTTTGAAAAAGAGGCTTGGGCTGCAACATCTTTCTTGATCTTCCAATCCATCCTTTGGTTAATCATGGAAGATGTGTTTGTTGAAGCTTTTGCAGCATGGCATTCTTCCAAAGCTTCTTTCTTTCGGAAGAAGCTTTCACCACCTTTTCTTCTCCGAGGCAGTCTTCTTCTAGGATGGTTTCAAGGGAAGTTTCTTGTTTTTCAGAATTTAACAGCTTTAGCTTCTGAAGCCATTTTCCCTTCGGAAGAAGGATTTTCTTTCGAAAGCAACCTTGCTTCAGAAACTAGCTTTCCCTTTTAATCACTTGGACCATTTTGTATGGTCCAAATGAGAAACCTTCCCTGAGTCCTTTTTTCTTAACATTATTTGCATAATGTGTGCTAACAGCATTGTAGTAACAATCTTTAACCATGTGGTTCTGTAGACCACACATTATGCATGCAAATATTAGTCTTTTGGGAGCTTATGGGTTGTTGTTTCTTGTTCTTTTTCACTTTATCAACAACCTTTCCCTTCAACTTCTGATCCTTTGGTAGGATAGGAGTGTTGGTACCACACTTCTTTCTTGGGTCAGAGTTACCTACCACTTGGAATCCAACTGAGATGAATGCACCCTTTCATTTTGGGTCAATCATCAGCTTGGACTCAGCCATTTTCTTAGCAGTTCTTCTTGCAGCTTTAGCTCTTCTTCTTCTAGCTTTGGTGGTTAGGATTTGATCTTCACTGGGAGAGGTGTTGATTTACATGTTCCTTCCCTGTGCTGGCCACTATTATTGCATCATTCTTCAACTCATGTGAAGATGGTCAATAGATGGGACGTCTTGCTCTTCAGTACCATATCTAGTTTGTCTTATGGACTCATAAGAATATGGTGGAGCAATTTCATTGGTCCCCAACCCTCCTTTGTATTGATAACAAATTTTTGAGTGAGAGAATAATGCAATAATAGCTTGGAAGTTCTGCTCAAAAATAGCATGCTTCCTGGCTTGAGCCTTAGTAGTGACAAGCTGGGCTTGAGCCTAAGACAATTTGGATATTAAATCCTTTATTTGAGTCTTGTAATTTTTGTGTTCATGTTTTAATAGGGAAACCATTTTCTCTAACTCTTCAATTTTTCTTTGGTAGTCAGATTCAGCCCTTTAAAATCGATTTCAAGATATTTAAAGACTTAATATCAGATTTAGTTTCCATATTGTAGTCCTGATACAATTTAACCTTAGCAATACATGTAGGAGTATAGAGATGTTCATATACCTTACTGTCATTTGTCCCTGCCATGAGTGCTTGAGCAGGAGTCACATCATGTACCATAAAGCTCCAGTCAACTTCTTGAGCCATTGCAGCTGTTTCAGTTCACTTTCTTGTGGGCTTTGGTGTAGAGGGATGTGTGGAGGCCTGTGGCGTTCTCGGATTTGATTTGGGAGCATTGCATTCCCTTACAAAGTAACCAAGCGGTTACAGTTGTAACATTTGGCCTTAGATTTGTCAAACCCAAATTTGTTATTGGTTGGGTTCTGGGAAAACTACCTTCTAGTTCTCTTGAAGAACTTCTTTGCTCTATAGGATAAAAAGCCATTTGTTGCAAAATGTCCACGTACTCTACATCATCTGGACTGAAGCACTCTAGATCATCAAAGTAGTACTGAAAATCACTAGAGTGGCCATTACCTGAGACAAAAGCATGGTTATCCTGAAAGGAACTATGCTGAGTCTGTTGAGACCTTGGAGTCTCAGGAAATGTGATGTATGATCCAAATGAGCAGGATGGCTGTTGGGTGTAAGTCAGGTATTGCTGAAGTTGAGTAGGTCCTAATCCTTTAGCAACCATCATGGTGTTGCTAGCAGGAAGACTCAGGGGTCTGCTTGTCTGATGGCCCCTCTTTCTCTCCATCTCCAAACGGTATCCATCAGGGATGACATAGAGTTCGATCAGGGTGAGAGTGTTCAGGTTCTCTATCCTCTTGATAGATACATAGTAGAATGTCCACTCATTAGGAAGAGCACTCATGAACTTTCTTGTGAGGTCTTTAAGGTCAGGATTGATTCCTACAGACTGAAGTGAAGAAATGAGATCCATGTACCTAGAGTATTGCTGACTGAGAGTCTCTTCAGCAACATAGGTGAAGTTCTCAAATTGCTGCTTCAGTGAGTTTTTCTTGGAGTCATTTGAGCTAGAGTACATCTGAGAAACTACGTCAAACAGTTCTTTAGCTGACTTGCAATGCTCAAACCCCACCATGATGGAGTTGGGTATTGCAGTTATAAGAATAGTCATTGCATTGTTGTCAACGTCCATTGTTGGACTAAAAGAACCAATGAGCCAAGATCAGAAAACCTCTAAGTCCCACATGGTATCACAACAACTGCTGAAAGCTTCATCAGCAGTTTGACAAGTACTGAAGACTTCAACAGCTGAAGATCAAGTGCTGAAGACTTCAACAGCTGAGGAACTAAAGTGCTGAAGTACAACAGCTGAAGAACACAAGTGCTGAAGCTGAAAGACCAAAGTACTGAAGTACAACAGCTGAAGAGTTTACAATTGCTGAAGATCAACAACTGATGTACAAAGTCTGAAGACATCAGCTGATGATATCTACTGAAGTCATCAGCTGATGAAACATCTGAAGTTCAAAGTCTGATGATCAAGTACCGAAGCTTCAGTAGTTTGTCACAACTGCTGAAGAGTACTTCTTCAGTAGTTGTGATATCAGTAGTTTTATATTTTTACTTTCAGTAGTTTTGTAAAACGACTGAAGAGCTTGTTCTTCAGTCGTTGTAGTTTCAGTAGTTTTATGTTTTTTCAGTAGTTATAACAACTGATAACACTTAGCATTTTCTGTAAGAAGATGTCAGCTGTTTTGACATCTTCAGTAGTTGTGTTTCAGTTGTAATAAATTTGTTAGATGTCACTATCAAGTGACATCAGCAGACATCACATCTCTTATATAAGAGGTGTCGACCTAATTGTAATTGTGACATTCTGTTACCACGAAGCGAATATTGAATGAAATATATTTGCAGATATTCTCTCTCTCTATAACCGTCTTTGTTCTTCATTGAATATCGTTTTGTTCTTGTGAATCGACTAATTCATTGTTTGAATTCCGCTGCTATACTCGTCAATCAATCAAACATAGATCACTGATCCTAACAAGTGGTATCAGAGCAAGGTTAATCATTGATCGATCTAACAATTGATCATTGAAACTACTAATTGATTTCTCTTGTTTGATTGAATTAGCGTATTTGCAAGAACTGGTTATAGATTATTGAATTTCTGTCGCTTTCGTTCATTTATTTTGAGATCTTCTGGTTCAATTGGTTGTTGCGTTGTGTTCTAAATCTGTTTTAGCTTAACTGAATTTGATTGAATCCGAGATGACGACTCCTTCTAATGATCCTCACAATACCGGTTCCTCAACCAAGCCTCCGATGCTGGTTAGGACCGAGTATAACATATGGCAACGAAGAATGCTTCATCACCTGTCTGTTAACAGTTCAGGTTGTTGGACATCTGTGGTACATGGACCACATAAGCCTATGGTGAACAATCTGGAAACCAATCAAATGGTTCCGAAGAAGAAGGAACAATACTCTGATGAAGATCGGAAACTATTTGAGATTGATGCTAAAGCCCATGGAATTCTGGCCATGGCACTGCCTAATGAAATCTATTCAGGGCTTCTGCATCATGGAACTGCTCATGATCTCTGGAATGCCCTGAAGGAACAATTCGGTGGCACAGATGAGGTCTTAGAAAACAATAGAGAAATCCTTGCCGAACAATATGAGACATTCTCTCATAGAAAGGGTGAGACACTGACTCAACAGTTTGAGCGCTTTTCCTGCTTGATATCTGAGCTGAAAATGGTGAAACAGGAAAACACCAATAGCCAGATGAACAACAGATTCCTCAGATCACTGCCTGAGAGATGGGACACATACACTATTGTCCTACGCTCCAGCGCAAATCTAGAAGGCCTATCTCTCACCCAACTTTATGGGAAATTGCTTACATTTGAAAGAGAGATAGAGTAGAAGAGGAAACTGTCCTCATCAGGAAAGCTCACTGATGACTTTGTACCAGGCAACACTGCCTTGGTTGGTCATGAGTCAGAATATGCTGCATCTGAGAGCATTATGATGAGCATATAGATTTCTCTTCAAATAGTTCTCATCATGCATTTGTTGGTATTGAGAGTCATTCTGGCAGTAATAGTGACAACTTATGCTTCATCATGGATGATCTGAAAGGAATAGCTGATGATGATCTAGAAGAGATGGATATTCTGAGTCAAATGGCACTGATTAATATCAGATCTCAGAAGTTCTATAAAAGAACTGGCAGGAAATTTCCTGGACTCTCTGGCAAAACCAAAGTTGGTTTTGACAAGAGTAAGTTGAGGTGTCACAAATGCCAAAGGCTAGGACACTTTGCAAGAGAGTGTAGATGAACTGGATCTAACTCTTCTGCACCCTTTGTGACTTTTCCTAGTACTAGTCCACAAAACAGAGGGCAACATCCTGCTGGTTCTGGTCATTATTCACATCCTAGATCTCCTGCATACTTTGTTCCCCAGGGTCAAATGTCATATCCTTATCCCTGCTATTATGTGCCTTAACCAAATCATGTTCAAGCTCCAATTGCATAACAACCACAAGCATTGCCTGAACCACATCCTTCCCAATCTCATCAACAAACTCAACCTCAACAACACAGCTTCTTCACCCTAGGAGTTGTTGACTGGAGCAGTTTACCAGATGACATGTCTGGTCATGAACAACTGTTCTCAAGTGCTGGTCAACATGGTGGTGAAAGTCCATTTGGAAATCTAGCTCTTATGGCTTTGGATTCTGCTGATACTTCATCCTCTAATGCCTCTACACCAAAGGTATCACAGGTATCCTCTGAGGCAAAAGCCAAATTAGGTTCTGACACATGCATAGCAGCATTTGCATCTATTAGAGAAGCAAATGTAGCTTTAATCAATAAGAACATTGAGCTAGAACAAATAATTTCCAAAAACAAGCTGAATTTGAGTCTGTGCTTAATGATAAAAATGATGAGATTTACAAACTGAAATGCCAAATAACTGATGATAAGGCTAGGGAAGAGATACTTCTAGAGAAGTATAAAGATCTCAAAGAAACCCTTGCAGTTACCCAGGTAGAGTGTGATAGATGGGTACAATCATGCAAAGGTTTTGAAATGCTTCTTAGTAAGCAATCTGCTTCCAATGTGAAGTTTGGCATTGGTTACAATCACACTGCTCCACCTACAGATTTTACTCCAAGAGCAGAGGTATAATCTGATGATGAGAGTAATAACCAATCCATCTCATGTGATCTACTTTCTGATACAACACAATCAGAAGTAGAAGTCAGCATCAAGCCCTCTCTGAACCTATCAGCTGATGTTGATGGTTCAAATGCTTACACTCACATGATCAATGGTTGATCAACTCAGGAGTTAATTCTGAAAGTCCTGAAAGGACTAGAGAGCAGGATTTAACACCTGAAGTTCAAACTCCAACTACTGCCAGTACTGAAGAGAAGAAAACTGCCAGTAGAAAGAGTTTGAAGACTACTAAAGAGGCAGTCAAGAAAGCAAACAATGCTTCTAAATCATTGAAGAGCAAGTCTTCAGTTGCTTCACCCTCTCTAGTTGATAATCAACCTAAGATTAAGAAGAAACCATGTGAAGTATGTGGTTTATTCAATCATCTTACAGCTGATTGCTGGTACAAGAGAGGTTCCAAACTCAAACAAAAACAAGAAATTAAAGAGAAAATGGTAAAAATGAAAACTGAGTTTGAGACCACATTTGTATCAGCAACATCAAATCCTGTAACCCTTAAGTCCTCAAAGAAATCCAAAAAGGAAGGGGTTAAACAGGTGACAGCTGAGAGTGCTCAGAAGAAGAAGATGCAACATAGGAACTTATCAAACTCCACTGGCAATGTGTCTGATGAGCTGAAAGCTTTATCACAAAATCAAACACAGCTGGTTATGATGGTTCAACATCTGTTGGGTAGAGTTAACCAACTAGATGCTCCTATGTTGAAACCACAGAAAAGGAGATCCAAGCCAAGGATTCCTCTTCTTCACCATCTTCTTCCTCTCAGGCTATTGTTTCAAATAAACCTGTTAGTTTACCATCTATTGATGAGACCAGGCCCAAAACCAAAAAGGTTTGGGTCTCTAAAACTAACTGATTGTTTATTATTGCAGGGTTCTCCAACATGCCAAAGTAGCATCTGGTATGTAGACAGTGGGGGATCTATGCACATGACTGGGAATAGTTCTCTTCTTCATGACTACTCTCAAGGAAAGAAGGGATTTGTTTCTTTTGGCAATGATGCTAGGGGTTACATCATTGGTAATGGCTTTGTCTCCAATGGAGAAATCAAATTTGATAATGTTAATCATGTGGAAAATCTCAAGTATAATCTCTTGAGTGTCAGTCAAATGTGTGATAAAGGCCATGTTGCTCTTTTCACCAGTCAGAACTGTAGGATTCTGTCATCCAAAGTTTTGCACTTGATTGACAAGGTGTTGGATGATCACACTCTCCTGAGAGCCAACAGGACAGGAAGAGTGTATGCCTTAGATCTTTCCAAGAAAATAGATCTCAAAGGCAATCCTTGCCTATTTTCCAAAGCCTCTTCTCAAGAATCTAAACTGTGGCACAGAAGGCTGGGTCATGTTAATTTCAAAAACATGAATCAGCTTATCCACAATAGTTTAGTCAGAGGCTTACCAATAAAGGAGTTCCACTGTGATGAAACCTGCACTGCTTGTTTAAAAGGAAAACAACACAAAGTCTCATTCCCTCCTATTGAAGAGCCTAAGTCCATTGCCTGCTTGCAATTACTGCATATGGATCTATTTGGTCCTGTGAGAGTGATGAGCATGGCAAAGAAGAAATACTGTCTAGTAATTGTGGATGATTACTCCAGATTTGTATGGACTTTCTTTCTACATTCAAAGGATGAGGTTGCTCAGAAGTTATTAACTTTGTGTTGTATATTGTGAAGCAGTATTCCCTTCCAGTCAAGTGTATCAGGAGTGATAATGGAACTGAATTCAGGAATCATACACTTGATGACTTCTATCTCTCAAAGGGAATCAAAAGGCAGTTTAGCTTCCCAAGGACTCCAAAACAAAATGGAGTAGTGGAGAGAAAGAACAGGACCCTCATTGAAGCTGCAAGGTCCATGCTGGCTGACTCTGGTTTGCCACTGACCTTTTGGGCTGAAGCTGTCAACACAGCTTGCTATGTGCAAAATAGAGTTTTAGTAAATTAGAGGTTGATGAAGACTCCATATGAAGTTCTCCATCATTTGGCTCCTCTAATTTGATTTTTCAAAGCATTTGGGTGTCCCTGTTTTATTCTCAACACAAAGGATCAACTCCATAAATTTGATCCTAAGGTGGATGCTGGGTATTTTGTTGGTTATTCATCTACTTGCAAGGCATACATAGTCTTCAACTGCAGAACAAAGATAGTTGAAGAGACTTTGCATGTGAAGTTTAATGAATCTCCTTTGGACAAGATTCCACAAAACCCTATGGAGTTGTTTGATTTGGACATACTGCAATATGTTCCTTATCAACCTCCAGCTGTTGCAGATCCTGTGGCTAATCATCTTCTGCAGCATGTCTTCCACCTGGTGGTATTGATGATGATGATGATAATATCAATACTCACCTATTCAAGTTTAGTGACCAACTGCCTGTGTCTGCTAAACTTGATGTTCCTGTAGCTTCAGCAGTTCCATCCACAAACAATGCTGATGAGATCTCTGTTTCCTCTACATCTTTTGAGTTACCATCAAATTCTTGGTTTCAAGAGTCTACATCAACATCTGCTGCTGCTGAAGGTTCTACAAACACTTGCACCGATCTCATTGTTTATCAAGAACTGAAGAATCACCCCATATCTCAGATTATTGGTGATATCAATGCTGGTGTTTCAACCAGAAGTCAATTGTCTAACTTCTGCTTCTATGCTCTCTTCATCAGTCAACTAGAGCCAAAGAACTACCATGTTGCTTTAAGAGACAATGGATGGGTTGAAGCTATGCAGCTTGAGCTACTTCAGTTCAAGAAACAGCAAGTGTGGGGACTTGTTCCTCTTCCCCCAGGTAAGTGTGCAATAGGCACTAAATGGGTGTTTAGGAATAAAACCGATGAAAATGGGCTTATTGTTAAGAACAAGGCTAGACTGGTTGTACAGGGGTTTTCACAAGAAGAAGGTATTGACTATGATGAAACCTTTGCCCCTGTAGCCAGACTAGAGGCAATCAGATTGTTCTTAGCCTATGCTGCATTCCACAATCTTAAAGTTTTTCAAATGGATGTTAAAAGTGCATTTTTATATGGTAAAATAAAGGAAGAAGTTTATGTGTGTCAACCACCAGGCTTTGAGGATAATAAACATCCTGAATGGGTGTACAAACTTGATAAGGCTCTTTATGGGTTGAAACAAGCTCCTAGAGCCTGGTATGAGACACTCTCTACTTTTCTTCTTAAGAATAATTTCACTAGAGGCTCCATTAATAAAACTTTGTTTATTAAGAAGGTGGATCAGCATAAGCTACTTGTTCAGATTTATGTTGATGATATTATTTTTGCATCCTCTGATCCCCAGTTGTGTGATGATTTTACACCATTAATGAAAAAGAGGTTTGAAATGAGTGCAATGGGAGAATTACAGTTCTTTCTAGGCTTGCAAATCAAACAAAAGGCTGATGGAACCTTTATTCATCAGTCAAAATATACAAAAGATCTTTTGAATAAGTTTGATTTACAAAACTGTAGGCCCTGTTCTACTCCCATGTGCAACACCACACACCTGGATGCTGATCAGAAAGGTAAAGCTGTTGATGAAACGCTTTACAGATGTATGATTGGGTCCTTGATGTATCTAACAGCTTCTAGACCAGATATTATGTTTGCTACATGTGTTTGTGCTAGATTTCAGGCTGCTCCTAAAGAGTCTCATTTGATTGCAGTCAAGAGAATCTTTAGATGAATGCAAGGTACACAATCTCTGGGTTTATGGTATTCCACTGGACACTCTTGCAAATTAGTTGCTTTTTCAGATAGTGACTATGCAGGGTGCAAGTTAACTAGAAAGTCAACTTCTGGTGGTTGTCAATTCCTAGGCAACTGTTTGATTTCTTGGCAGAGTAAGAAACAAACATCTGTTGCTACATCAACTGCTGAGGCCGAGTACATTGCTGCTGCAAGTTGTACTTCTCAGGTACTCTGGCTTCAGAACCAACTTTTGGATTATGGCATTACAGAGACTAAGACTCTATTGTTAATGGATAGTGCTTCAGCTCTATGTATTGTCAAAAATCCAGTCCAGCACTCTAGGACCAAACATATAGAGATCAGACATCATTTTATTCGGGATTGCTTTGAAAAAGGTCTGATTGATCCTAAGTTTGTGCCTAGTGCTGATGAGCTTGCAGATATTTTTACTAAGCCTTTGGATAGTTCTACTTTCCAAAACCTTGTGTTAAGGCTTGGTATGCTGCAGCTAGAATAAGTGACAACTACTGATGATTTCAGTAGTAATTACTAGTGATCATTGGTACCCATGTCACATATAAGTACTGATGAGTCCTTTTCCCTTCAGTAGTTTTTATAACTACTGATGGCTAAATGCCTCACAAGTACTGAAGTACTTTATCTGTTCCCAACTACTGATGTAGTTAAAACTACTGATGTAGTTACAACTACTGAAATCAGTATAAACAGATAAGTACTGATGTCCTATGAAACACTTGAAAATCAGATGCAAAGTCTGATGACTAAGTGTTGAGGACAGCATGAAACAACTGAAAGGCTATGAATTGACGAAAACTACTGAAGAGAACTTTCTCTTCAGTTGTTTCAACAACTACTGTTTCATTCTAAACAACTGAAGCAAAACCATGTCTTCAGTAGTTTTAAAACTACTGATGACTAATACCAAGTCTTCAGTTGTTTACAACAACTGATGACAAAACCACTGTCTTCAGTAGTTTCACAACTACTGATGACAAACACCAAGTCCTCAGTTGTTTCATCATCTGAAGTCAAAACCACGGTCTTCAGTAGTTTTCTAACTTCTAATGCCTAACACCACGACTTCAGCTGTTTCAACGTCTAAAAGGATAATACCATGTCAACAGTCGTTTAAAACTACTGATGACTAACACCACATCCTTCAGTCGTTTTCTTACCCGTACCCTATAAATATCCCTGACCTAATCCTTCAAAGCTTCATCTTCTTCAAACCTAGCGTTCGTTTCCAAAACTTCTCTATTCTCAATGGCGTGCATGCAAATTAAACCGCGACACAACTGTGTTGCCTACCTTACTAAATCGCCTGTCTGGGCTAAGTTCGATACTGCTATCGATCTTATGGTTCAGTCCCAATACAAAACGGCATTTCTTCTGAGTCCCATTCTACATGCCGAATCCCTCCAACAGTTTTGGATGAACGTCACCATTACCACTGGGGAGAACAACACACCATCTCTCCAGTCGGTCGTCAACAACAAAGAAGTGGTCATCACTCCTGCAATAATCCGCCAAATTCTACATCTGGATGATGCCATTTCTCCTGCTGGATATCCCAAGGGCACTACAGATCTATCCTTTGCCCAACATGGATATCAAGGCAATCTTAGTGCCTCCACTATCATGAAGAAACACTTCCATGATGCTAAACGCCTAATTTTTCACATGGTGAATGTATGTTTGGCTCCTAAGACATCGTCTTGGGATCAAATGTCGACAAAGTGGCAGCAGGTAATGTATTCTATTCTTGAGCAACAGCTGTTAAATTTTTCAGAAATAATATTTTCGGAGCTCAAGGATATGGCTCAAAAACTAACTGCTAACCGTTGGATATTATATCCACGGTTCATAATGGCCATCATTACATACCAGCTTCATGCTGAGGGACTTGTTGGCCTGGGAGTCCCTCCTACGGCTGTTCTGCCAGAAGTATACTCCCGGCACAACTCTGACCATACACTCAAATTGGTTGCCAAGCTGCGCAAACCCACGCCGCTAGAACCCACAGTCACCACCTCTAAATCAAAAGTCCCCACCAAACCCACCAAAAAGAAACCCAAAACGGCTACTTAGGGAATTGAGTCCCCTGAGGATGCCCCTGCAACAGAACGCAGGAGATATCCACTAGTCCAAACCCCCTAGTGGATACAAGGACTCTTCCAGCCATAGCCGCTCAGGATTCCTCTCAACAGGAGCCTGCAGCAACCACACAAGGGGTACCCACACATCTGGGATCTTCCTCACTTGAGGGGATTGCCATTGAAGAGCACCAACCTCCCCAGGTGCACACTGCTTCTATCCCTTCATCCATGCAACCGCCCCTCACAGCCCAACTTTGATAGTTGCACAAGTGCTGACTCAATTGCACTCCTCACCCTCTCCCCAGATACCACTTACTACTGGGCACACCTCTACCATTGAGGGGGAGGAACACAGTGCAATTGAGAACCCACAGCACAAGGGTTTACCACTTCTATCTCTGGTGTAGATAGGGAGATTAGAATATCTAGTGAGGCTGCCACCTCTTCTGAATCAGCACATGATCAGAATGAGGATGGTAACATTGCTAAGACCTCACTAGAGGCAACAGCTGATGATGGACATAGTCCTGAGGCTGGAAGTCCCCAGTACCAAGAAAAAGGGGCACATGCAACAATGGTCTACACCCAGTGCATGTACATCCTGCTCCAAGCAGGAGGTCAGGTGATTCAGCTTCAGCTGATGATGACCTGGGCTTTTTCTATGATGTTCTTGCCCAGAACACAATCCTTGAGGAGAAAGTCAGTAGGCTGCAAAACCTACTTGACCAACTCTCACAAGGAGAAAGACCATCTGCCTCCACCAACCCACAGATGGAACCTTCAGTTGAAGGTTCCCCAAACACTGAGCCACTCCAAACTCAGCCACCTGCCTTGCTTCAGGCACTATTTCTCAGAAATAGAACCCTCCTGAGCAAATAGTTGCTGTCCTTCAAAATTCCCTCCCTCTCATCACACCCATAATCACTAACATTATGACTAAAGCCATTGATGAGAGGCTTTCCTCAACTTTACAACCCTTGATTGATGCTGTTAGACCATAAATGAGGGGTTTGAAAGAACACTAAAACATAGTATAACCTTTTAATCTTTTCAGAAAACGCAGCGGATGTATAGGATTATAACAAGTTTATAATCTGAAATTTTCGTGTTCTAAGTGTGGTTTTAAGATGGAAAACAAAACCCAAATCAATAGGGATCTTAAATATATGAATGGACAAGCTATGAACAAACATTAATGTACATAAAATCACAGCCATATGAGGCTGTGAATGGCTACCTTTCTCCAGCAGAAAAATCGACTTAGAGGAGTGTTTTAGATGCTTGAATCGACCAAGAACTCAATGTAGAGATCCTCAAGCTTCGTATACCCCAAGCACTATTACAAAACACCTTGTATGCTAGGATTGAACACCAAAATCAAGCTGCTAGAGCTCCTTCTTTCTGCCTGATTTCCGAAACTAGAGAGGGGAGAAAGAGAGAGAGAGCTTTTGCATGTATATCTTTCAAATGGCTGGTCCAAGAGCAAAATTATAAGACCCCTTAATTGTGTGTATCAATCAACAAAGTGGTCTAATAGTAACACAATAAGGGGGCGGCCAAAAGGCTTTGAAAATGGGTTCCCCCCCTTTAAAAATAAGACACATTACAATGTTACATGGTCTTATAACTTGGTATCTCTTAGTAAATGTATACAACTAACCAATTAATTGTATAACATATGTAGCCATTTAATTTGTAATGTCATCTAACTAATATAAATAACATTACAAATAATATAATTGAACAAAATATCCTAATAAATTGTTCCATGTCATATGCAACTTGTTTAGAAAACCCATTTTCTAAATTGGTGTTAATATTTTATTGCATGATCACATCATCAATTAAATATTATTTGGTGTTTGCTAAGCTTGCTATTAGGTATAACCCGACTTGGATCATGACGTACTAACCACATCAATATTCTAAGTGTCTTGGGCACACAGAATCCTACAATCTCCCACTTGCCCAAGATTCATAGAAGATTGATGCAAGCAGTAAATATCGCCTAACAACGGTTTACTACCCTTAATATGCATGACTTATAGCCATTCAATAACATCATCCCTTTCAAGTGCCCTACTTGAAAAGATTTAGGTGAATTAATCATTTATCCTTTTGTTACAGATGTCATGTTAAATCCAAGGACACAGAATGATCATTCCTTGTTGATTTAACTTAATCAGGCCTTAGACATCTAACTCTCAACGAATAAGAGGAACAAATTCCATCTTGACTACATACGTTTCTCACAAACACCTCGTGTTATACCTGAACATATCCTTATGTACTGTCCACTATTTCAGGACAGTGAAGAATAGGCTCAAGGTGTAATACTTGGTGAATATCAAAACCCAATATATATCTCAGGTCGGAGGATACCAAATGATATTCGCCTTTACTCAAAATTACTTATGATCAATCAATAAGATTCCATGTAGTAAAATTTGAGATGCGGGTTAGTCCAATATTTGTATCCCACAAATATCTATGAACCTTGGTAGCAACCCATTGCTCTATATTCATCCTTGTGAACATCAACCAATCCAAGTTCATAATAGTCTTACCTTCAAACTTGTTCCCACAAGTGTGAACGACTACGGATATTTAGAGTAAACATTTTACTCATGGATTAAACATGCTAAATTGGAATATTATTTGAAGCATTATAACCAAATAATTTTATTCAAATAATAGAAAGTTCCACATATCCAAATACAAAATTTATAGATCAAATCCAATCACTAGTATATCGAAGTCCCATGGCACAAGTATGACATTCATGCTTTGCCTTTTCAAGGAGCTTCGTGAGAGGATCCGCAACGTTTTGATACGTGTGAACTTTGCGAATACATATCTTTCCTTTTTCAACTTCATCTCGTATGTAGTTGAATCTCCGCTCAATATGCCTAGTCTTTTGATGAGCACGGGGTTCCTTGATTTGTGCAATCGCACCCTCGTTATCACAAAAGATCTCTAGGGGGTCCTGAATGGAGGGGACAACCCCTAGATCGGCAATGAATTTCTTTAACCATGCAGCTTCTTGAGCTGCCAATGAGGCGGCGACATATTCTGATTCTGTAGTTGATAGAGCCACCACATCCTGCTTGGAGCTCTTCCAAGAGACAGCTCCTCCATTCAGAATGAAAATGTATCCCGATTGTGATCGTGAATCGTCACGATCGGTTTGGAAACTTGCATCCGTGTAACCTTTTACAACGAGTTCCTCGTCACCAGATCCATAGATCAGGAACATATCTTTTGTCCTCCTTAGGTACTTAAGTATGTTCTTAACAGCCATCCAATGACTGTTTCCAGGATTCTGCTGGTAACGGCTTGTCATGCTTAAGGCGCATGACACGTCCGGTCGAGTGCATATCATTGCATACATGATGGATCCTATAGCAGATGCGTATGGGGTTGCCTTCATTTTGTCTTGCTCATCCTTTGAGCTTGGACATTGAGTCGTACTCAACATCGTTCCTCTTTGAATAGGTACGGTACCTTTCTTAGAGTTTTCCATCTTGAACCTTTTCAAGATTTTATCAATATATGCACTTTGATTCAAACCAATCAACCGCCTTGATCTATCCCTATAGATCTTTATTCCCAGAATATAGGCGGCTTCACCAAGATCCTTAATGGAAAAACAACTTCCAAGCCAGGTTTTTACACCTTCCAAGGTTGGAATGTCATTTCCAAATAGCAGTATGTCATCAACATACAATACTAGGAAAGTTATTGTGCTCCCACTAGCCTTCTTATACACACAAGCCTCATCAGCGTTTTTGATGAAACCAAATTTCTTTACTTCCTCATCAAAACGGTGATTCCAGCTTCTCGATGCTTGTTTTAATCCATAGATTGATTTCTTTAACTTGCATACTTTATTAGGATGTATTGGATCGACAAAACCTTCAGGCTGAACCATATAGACATCTTCCTCAAGATATCCATTTAGGAAAGCGGTTTTGACATCCATTTGCCAAATCTCATAATCATAATGAGCAGCTATGGCAAACAATATCCTTATAGACTTTAGCATCGCAACAGGTGAGAAGGTTTCATCATAATCAACCCCTTGAGTTTGAGTGAAACCTTTTGCTACAAGTCTAGCTTTATAAGTATCCAAGTTTCCATGCATATCGGTTTTCTTCTTGAAAACCCACTTACTTCCTACTATCTTGGAGTTAAGAGGTGGTACAACCAAGTCCCATACTTGATTGTCATACATGGATTGCATCTCAACGTTCATGGCTTCAAGCCATTTGTCACAATCCGTGTTGGACATTGCATCATTGTATGTGGTTGGTTCATCAGAATCTATCACATAGCATCCATCCATGAAAAATCCATATCTTTCAGGTGGATTACTAGTTCTACCACTTCTGCGAACGTGTTGTGTGTATTGATCAACCACTTGATCATCCTCAACATCCTTATGTTGAGTGCTAGTTTCAACCAAACGTGCATCGGGCTGTGGTTCTTGATCTTCCTCAAGATCCACTGTTCTACTGCTAGCTCCTTCCATAAGGAACTTTGCTTCTAAGAACTCACCCTTTCTGGCAACAAACACCTTTTGTTCCATTGGATCATAGAAATAATATCCCATAGAATCTCTAGGATATCCAATAAAGATACACTTGGTGGATCGGACATCCAATTTGTTTAGGGTGGGAGTCTTAACATAAGCCTCACATCCCCAAACCCTTAAGTACGATAGGGATGGAACTCTTCCATGCCATATCTCAAAAGGTGTCCTTTCTACCTTTTTGGTTGGGGCCATATTTAGAATACGGGCCGCGGAGAGCAGAGCGAAACCCCAAAATGATAGAGGTAATGTGCTTCTAGCCATCATAGATCGGACCATATCCAATAAGGTTCGATTCCTCCTCTCAGACACACCATTATGTTGTGGTGTTCCAGGTGGAGTGAGTTGTGAGACAATCCCACAACTCCTAAGATGATTTTGAAAGGTATCACTTAGGTATTCACCTCCTCTATCGGTACGAAGAATTTTAATTGACTTGTTGAGTTGATTTTCTACTTCATTTTTGAAGATTTTGAACATTTCAAAAGCTTCGTCTTTGTGCCTTAACAAGTACACATACCCATAGCGACTATAATCGTCGGTAAAGGTAATGAAGTATCTTTCACCCTTCCTAGTCATTGGCTTAAAAGGACCACATACATCCGAATGTATGATTCCTAATAAATCTTTTGCCCTTTCGGTAGTTCCATTAAAGGGTGCCTTAGTCATCTTACCTTGTAAACAAGACTCACAAACATCAAATGAATCACATTCATTTGTTTTTAAAAGACCATTCTTTTGAAGTGTTTGTAAACGTTTCTTGTTTATATGACCAAGACGACAATGCCAAAGATAGGTATCACTTAAGTCCAACTTGAGTTTCTTGGTGTTAGTTTGGTACAATGAACTATTTAAAGTATTTTCATGAACCAATTCATAAATACCATTAATTGGAATAGCTTTAAAATAGAACATACCATTTAAAGAAACATGAATATCATTTTCAATAAAAGATAATACATAATCATAATGTCTTAATTGGGATACAGAAATAATGTTCCTAGTCAAACTAGGAGCATACAAAACATTCTTCAAAATAACTTCCAAACCACTTGGAAGTCTCAGGATGTAGTCTCCACGAGCTTCAACTAAGACTTTAGTTCCATTTCCCATGAAGAGGCTAACATCCCCTTGTTTGAAGTCACTACTTCTTGTGAACCCCTGCAACAAATTGCAAATGTGAGTTCCACATCCGGTATCCAATACCCATGTGTTAGAAGATGTAACATTAAGATCAATATGAATCATGTATATTGTACCTGAGGTCTGCCGGCATCCCTCTTGGCTTTCAACTCTTGGAGATGGACAGGACAATTCCTTGCCCAATGTCCAATCTCCCCACACTTGAAGCATGGGTCATTTGTAGCAACCTTTTGCTTCTTCTCTTGTGGTTTGGGTGGCACCCTTGCCACCCCTTTCCCTTTTCCCCAAGCGGGTCCCTTACCCTTGGCAACCTTTGCCTTGGGTGTGGACGAGGCCTTTTGTTGTTCCCACCTTCATTAATGGTGAGAACGGGTAAAACCCTTTTACCCATGGCCGCCTCGGCCGTTTTGAGCATTGAGTGAAGCTCACCAATGCTTTTATCCCAAGCATTCATGTTGTAGTTCAACACGAATGTCTCGAACCTTTTGGTAAGGCCATTGAGGATCAAATCCGTGGCCAATTCCTTCGAGACGGGACAATTAAGCCTCTCGAGGCGGTCAATGTGACTTTTCATCTTAAGTACATAAGATGAAACAGATTGATTGTCGTCCATACGACATGCATGGAGCGCTCGAACCGTTTCGAACCGCTCAACCCTTGCTTGCTGTTGGAACGTTTCCTTCAGCTGGGTTATCATGTCGTAAGCTCCGTGATGTTCATACTCCTTTTGGAGATCCGGAGTCATGCTCGCTAGCATGAGACAAGACACTTGGACGGAGTCCTCAGTGTATTTCAGCCAATCGTTAAAGGCCTCCTCATCATCCTCGTTAGGTTGATCGGGGACAGGGTCGTCTAAAACATACGATCGTCTCTCTTGCTTGAGAACAATTCTCAAGTTTCGATACCAATCGATGAAGTTGTTATGGTTTAGACGTTCCTTTTGGAGGATCGCTCGTAGGGATTGGTTGGACGCGGATGAGTTATCGGAATTATCATTATTAGAGGCCATCTACAAAATTTAACAAAGTTTTATTTAGTATTTTCGATATTGTAATTTTAATAATAAATGTCTTACGAGACTTTTCATATTAAAATCTAGAACCCAATATTACATTTAAATTGTGGTTAGGTGACCTTTATCCCACGTTTTAAATTAATAAGGTGGTCAACGTTTGACGATTGCAACCATTTGCAACTTCTAGAGGTATGGGATCGACTCTTGAACATCATATGTAAAGTCGGCATGAAAATCCCATCAACACCATTTGGAAACCACATTGTAGGTGATCCATTTAACATGGTTTGCAAATCAAGACATCCTACTTACACCACGTGTGAGTTTGCCAAAAAAATGGTTAGGTGACCTTTATCCCATAAGTAAGGCATTCTCACCTCAAATCACAAGTTCCCTCAAAATGGTTGGGTGATCTTTATCCCACTAAGAGTTCCCAAGTGACTCAAGTGTTGTGTAAAAGGACGGTGTTGATCTCGTTTAAAAAATTTAGAGATTTCTTAATTCTAGTTTAGAAAACTCTATGTACTTGTATTTGTATGCTTTCAAATACAAGATACCCTATGGTCCTTTGATTAAAACCAATTTTAATCTTTAAAATCATTAAACCATTTTAATAACTTTTATTAACTTTAAAGAACCAATCATTTTCAGCTTGTTAAGATTGTTATTTAGTTTGCTTAGAATATCCAAATATCAACCAAACAATCAAGACAACAAACAATCAACCAAGCATAAACATTAACAATCATATGTGCATAACCATAGCCCTTATGTTGACAACACTTGTTTACCATCACAAGTGTTGTCTATGGTCTTTCTAAGGGTGAAACATATCATAAAGGTTCCATGAACCTCCCACTAGAAACCACATCCAAATGCTCCATGTTTCTTGTGTCTTTGTGTCCATCTTGGGTCTTGATCTTGTACATCTTCCTTTTACAAAATTGTATCCTAATACATTTTTCTAGTAAAGGAAATGAACCTAATCTATTATTACATAACCAAATGAATGAATAATTACAACCCAAATGAATAAACACAAATATTACAACCAAATTGAATGAATAAAACAACCACTTGAAACATCCAAAAAACACAAGGCTACAAGCTAGGTTATGCACTTTAACAACCAATGATCATATCATCTATTAAAATAATGAAAACCCCATTTAAAAGCCCAAATTTCAGCCAACATAAACTGAAATTTTGGGTTTTAATCATTGTCCAAACAACCAACATTTCAACATACATATCTTTCAAGGTTTAATCACAAGCATGTGTAATGTAACCTTGAAAGTTGGGGATTTCAACAAGATATAATGTACCAGCCCAAAAACAGCCTATAACATATCTAATATCATCTTTTAAACCAATTTCAAAAGATGAATCAAGCAAGCCATCCATATAACCGGCTCTTGATGCCATTGAGGGGTTTGAAAGAACACTAAAACATAGTATAACCTTTTAATCTTTTCAGAAAACGCAGCGGATGTATAGGATTATAACAAGTTTATAATCTGAAATTTTCGTGTTCTAAGTGTGGTTTTAAGATGGAAAACAAAACCCAAATCAATAGGGATCTTAAATATATGAATGGACAAGCTATGAACAAACATTAATGTACATAAAATCACAGCCATATGAGGCTGTGAATGGCTACCTTTCTCCAGCAGAAAAATCGACTTAGAGGAGTGTTTTGGATGCTTGAATCGACCAAGAACTCAATGTAGAGATCCTCAAGCTTTGTATACCCCAAGCACTATTACAAAACACCTTGTATGCTAGGATTGAACACCAAAATCAAGCTGCTAGAGCTCCTTCTTTCTGCCTGATTTCCGAAACTAGAGGGGGAGAAAGAGAGAGAGAGCTTTTGCATGTATATCTTTCAAATGGCTGGTCCAAGAGCAAAATTATAAGACCCCTTAATTGTGTGTATCAATTCAACAAAGTGGTCCAATAGGAACACAATAAGGGGGCGGCCAAAAGGCTTTGAAAATGGGTTTCCCCCCCTTTAAAAATAAGACACATTACAATGTTACATGGTCTTATAACTTGGTATCTCTTAGTAAATGTATACAACTAACCAATTAATTGTATACATATGTAGCCATTTAATTGTAATGTCATCTAACTAATATAAATAACATTACAAATAATATAATTGAACAAAATATCCTAATAAATTGTTCCATGTCATATGCATCTTGTTTAGAAAACCCATTTTCTAAATTGGTGTTAATATTTTATTGCATGATCACATCATCAATTAAATATTATTTGGTGTTTGCTAAGCTTGCTATTGGGTATAACCCGACTTGGATCATGACGTACTAACCACATCAATATTCTAAGTGTCTTGGGCACACAGAATCCTACAATAAGAGACTTATCAAGCTTGTAGACCTTGTCAGGATAGATGGGATCCTCAAAACCTGGTGCTTGACAGATGTATACTTCTTTGTCAATGTCTCCATAAAGAAATGCACATTTGACATCCATTTGATAGACTTTGAACTACTTGTGAGCTACATGAGATAGAAAGATCCTAATAGTTTCAAGACGAGCGGTAGGAGCAAATACTTCCGTATAGTCTATCCCTTCTTCTTGAGCAAAGCCCTGAACCACGAATCTTGACTTATTCCTTACCACAATGCCACGATCATCGGGTTTGTTTTTGAACAACTATTTCATGCCAATTGGGCATTTGTTTGGTGAAAAATCAACTAGGGTCCACACTTTGAGTTCCTAAAGTATTGCAACTCTAATTGCATCAATTCAACCCAGCAAGGATCCTGAAGAGCTGCATGAACATTTTTCGGAACGGTTTGGGATATAAAACAAGAGAATAGACATACATTAATCAAGCCAGATTTCAAATTTCAAAAAGAGATGTTCATTGGACTTGAACAAGACTGGAATATCTTTATCACAAATCTGAGAGACACTCAACAGATTAAAAGCAAGTTTAGGCACGTAATTGACGTTCTGTAGTGTAAAAGAGCTGTTGGAAACCTCCCCTTGGCTAATCATTTTCCCTCCTTTCTTGTCACTAGCAAATGCGACATATCCTCCATTGATTATTTGATAATTGGTCAATAAATCCTTTAGCCCCATCATGTTTCTGGAGCATCCACTATCAACATGCCATACACTGTTTACAACTTTAGTGGATGACTCCTGCAAAAATGTCAAGGGACAAATTAACCATGTGAAATAGGAACCTAAGTTTAAACAACTTTGGGTTTAGGAGAGATTGGTTTGTCACAAAAGAAATTATTAACCAAATGAGTCAATCTACTCCAAAATGAATTCCTATTAACATTTCAATGATGTAGCTCAGGACAGTGCTTAACTATATGATCAACTTTACCATATCAAAAACAATGTTATTTTAATCTAGGTCAGTTATCTAACAAGGTAGGAATTTTATCAATGTATATTTCCTCATAAAATTCTAACAATCTAGAATCAACATCATTGTATGTTTCATACGTGTCACTTGATCTATTTGTATTTACAAGAGAATGGTTATTTACAAAAATGAAAAATCGTCATTAGAAGTACATGTGGTACTACTACCGCTCTTACTTGCCTCAGATGATGACATTACCCTTTCATTTAATAAAGGAATATTAGTTGGGGTAAAAGATGGAACAGGATAAGAAAAGAATTTTTTAAAACAACTACTTTTAACTTTGTCTTTACTTTTCACAATGGAATCATTCATGATATCAACAGAATCAGAGGAGGTATCATCATTACAATGCACATTATTTGAAGAAGATGTAGAATCATCATAGAGTGACTTGAAACAAAAACAGAATTTAAACTACACTTACTATCTAAGTCAGAATGCTAAAATTCAGGTGTACTAAGACTAGTGCATCCAAGCCCGCTAGTCGGTCCATAACCATAGTCCTCACGAACGTGCTTAGTGTTCACACCTTCGAAACCTACAGAATACTGTTATTATCTATTTTGATCAAATCATTAGAATGATGAGGAACATGGATAGAAGGATGAGGAACAGGCATAGAAGAATAACAGTAAGTACTAGGAGGAGGATAAACCTTAGCATTTTCATATCCCAACCAGTTTTATCCTAGCTCCCCGTTGGGATTTGCATAAATCATCATGTTTCATCCCCGATATTGTCCATTTATCGAGTTTTGATTGAAGTTTGCTTGTTTCAAATTCTGCAAGTGCAACCCGGTCAGTCAAAGTGTTAATCTCGACATTTCTTTCCAAAACAATTATTTTTAAATGGTCATTTTAAAATATTTAGACTTCTCTATTTTAAATTCTTCATTAATTTGTTTTAAATCTTTTTCATTATCAATTAACAAGCGATTAGCTTTGTAAACCCCAAATAACCTAATTTTTCATGCTGAAGAATACATGTCCTAAATTACCTCATAAGGAAGTCCCGTTACCTCCTTTTCTGCTGCTAAAGCTTTCTCACATTGCCACATTGGAGTACTCAACTTGTTTTCCTCGACAGTAGTCGCAGCATCATCTTTTCCATTACTGTGCTCAATGGGTTGACTTCCTACCTTCTGCATATTCTCATCCTAACTTTCTATCACCATTTCTTCCTCTTCCACCTTCAAGTATACTTCAACTTCATCACTAAGTTCTTTGAATAGATCAAAATCATCCTCATAGCTCTCCTTCGTCCTTTCTTCCACAACCTTAGCTATCAATTATTGATTAATTTCTTCTCTCGTCTTTTCAACCTCTGCACTCCAATCAAAATTAGAATTCAACCTGTCACTTTCTTGTGATTCATCTCTTCTTTATTCCCACTTGAACCTAGTCGTAGGACTCCTGAGTTGCTAGGATCAGTAACGATCGACAATGGACATTCACGTTTGAAGTGTCCCAACTGTTTGCAATTAAAACATATTAGTTTAGATTTATCAAATCCTAATTTGGAGTTAGAAATTTGACCTCCAAAATTCTTCCTTCTAGTGTGCTCCATGAATCTTTTAGCTCTGAGCGTCAGCATTGCCATTTGCCACTGAATGCCTGTGCTGGACCAAAAGAACCAATGAGCCTGATCAGAAAAACCTCTAAGTTCCATAGACATTACAACTGCAGAAGAAGATCTCAACAACTGAAGACATCAACTGATTACAAGGTCTGAAGGCAAAGTTTGAAAGTAAAGTATTGAAGACAAAGTCTGAAAGTAAAGTACTAAAGACAAAGTCTGAAGCTATCAGCTGAAGACAAAGTCTGAAAGTAAAAATCTGAAGAACAAAGACTGAAGACAAAGACTAAGACCAAAGTGATCAGTAGTTGTCACAACAGCTGAAGTTATTAACTTCAGTAGTTGTCACAACAGCTAAAGTTATTAACTTCGGTAGTTTTGATGATTTCCTTTCAGTACTTGTAATTTACTTTTCAATAGTTATAGTTTCAGTAGTTGTAGTTCAGTAGTTTTATGTTTTTGTACTTAGCATTCTCTGAGATGTAATCAGTAGTTGAGAACATTCTCAGTAGTTTGCATAGTTTCAGTAGTTTGAATAATTCTGTTAGATGTCACTATCAAGTGACATCGGCAGACGTCACATTTCCTATATAAGGAATGTTTGACCTAGTTGTAGCGTGTGACATTGAGCCACCACGAAAGCATATGAATGAAATATTTCTTTTGCAGAATTCTCTCTTTCTATAACCGTTTACTCTTACATTGAATATCAATTGTCTTCTTCTGAATTGGTTAATTCATTGTTTGAATTTTGCTGCAATACTCTCTAATTAATCAAACTTAGATCACTGATCCTAATAAATGGTATTAGAGCTAGTTAATCATTGATCAATCTAACAATTCATCATTGAAACAGCTATTTCGATATCTAAGTTTGATTGAATTAGCATATTTGCAAGAATTGGTTATAGATCATTAAATTTCTACTGCTTTCGGTTATTTGCTTTGAGTTTTCTCTTGGTTCATATTGGTTTGTTGTGTTTTGTTCTAAATCAGTTAAAACTTAATTGAATTTGGTTGAATCTGAAATGACTACTCCTTTTAATGACCCTCATAATACCGGTTCCTCAACCAAGCCTCCGATGCTGGTTAGGACTGAGTATAACATATGGCAACAAAGAATGCTTCATCACCTATCTGTTAACAGTTCAGGTTGTTGGACATCTGTGGTACATGGTCAACACAAGCCTATGGTGAACAATACGAAAACCAACCAAATGGTTCCGAAGAAGAAGGAACAATACTCAGATGAGGATTGAAAACTGTTTGAGATTGATGCTAAAGCGCATGGTATTCTGGCCATGGCTCTGCCTAATGAAATATATTCTGAGCTTATGCATCATGAAACTGCTCATGACCTCTGGAATGAATTGAAGGAACAATTTGGTGGAACAGATGAGGTCTTAGCAAACAACAGAGAAATCCTTGCCCAACAATATGAGACATTCTCTCATAGGAAGGGTGAGTCACGGACTTAACAGTTTGAGCGTTTTTCCTGTTTGATCTCTGAGCTGAAAATGGTCAAACATGAATACACTAATAGTCAGATGAACAACAGATTCCTCAGATCACTGCCTGAGAGATGGGAGACATATACCATTGTCCTACACTTCAGTGTAAATCTGGATACTCTATCTCTCACCCAACTCCATGGGAAACTGCTTACATTTGAAAGAGAGATAGAGCAGAAAAGGAAAATGGCATCATCAGGAAAACTCACTGATGACTTTGTACCAGGGAACACTGCCTTGGTTGGTCATGAGTCAGAATATGCTGCATCAGAAAGCAATTATAGATTTCTCTTCAAAGAGTTCAGATCATGCATTTGTTAGTGTTGATAGTCAGTCAGGCTGTCATAGTGACAATTTGTGTTTCATTATGGATGATTTAAAGGGTATTGCTGATGATGACTTAGAAGAGATGGATATTCTAAGCCAAATGGCCTTGATTAATATCAGATCTTAAAAGTTCTACAAGAGAACTGGTAGGAAATTTCCAAGACTCTCTGGCAAAACCAAAATTGGTTTTCACAAGAGTAAGTTGAGGTGTCACAAATGCCACAGGCTTGGACACTTTTCAAGAGAGTGTAGATCAACTGGATCTAACTCCTCTGCACCCTTTGTGACTTTTCCAAGCAATAGTCCACAAAACAAAGGGCAACTTCCTGCTAGTTCTGGTCATCATTCGCAACCTATATCTCCTGCATATTTTGTCCCTCAGGGTCCAATGTCATATCCATATCCCTGCTATTACATGCCTCAGCCAAATCAAGTTCAAGTTCCTATTGCACAACAACCTCAAGCCTTACCTGAGCCTCTACCATCTCAATCATCTAAATCACAACCTCATCACAGCTTCTTCACCCCTAGTGACTGGAGCAGTTTACTAGATGATCTCTCTGGTAATGAGAAATTATTTGCTGGTGATGGTCAACATGATGGTGAACATCCTTTTGGGAATCTAGCTCTCATGGCCCTGGAGTCTACTGAGAGTTCATGCTCCAATGCATCTTCATCACAGATAACCCAGTTATCCTCTGAGGCTAAGGCCAAGCTATGTTCTGAATCTTGCATAGCTGCATTTATCTCTATTAGAGAGGCAAATGTAGCTTTAATTAATCAAAATCTTGAGCTTGAGCAAACTATTTCCAAAAGAAAAGCTAAATATGAGTCTGTCCTTAAGGATAAAGATGATGAGATTTATAAGCTTAAATGCCAATTAAATGATGAAAAAGCTAAGCTAGCGGTCATTCTTGAGAACCATAGAGAACTCAAAGAAAAACTTTCAGTTACCCAAGTTGAGTGTGACCGCTGGGTATCATCCTGCAAGGGATTTGAAATGCTGCTCAGCAAGCAATCTGCTTCAAATGTGAAGTTTGGAATAGGTTACAACCACATTGTACCACCTACAGATTTTACTCTAAAATCAATAGTAAAACCTGAAGGTGAAAGTAATTTCCAAACCACATCATCATGTGTATCATGCTCAAGTGATCACCCAAAATCACAAGATGAAATCAGTGCTGATACCTTAGCAAATAAAATGCCTGATGGATCAACTACTGATAAGCACATGAAGCTGAGTACTTCAGATGTTGTCCCTCAAAGTACCTCAAGCACTGAAGGGAAAGACACAACATCTGAAAAGCATTTCAAATCAGCTGAAATAAAAGGATTAACAACTGCTGATAGAGAACAGCTGAAGAACAAGTCTTCAGTTGTTACAGATCCTTCAGTACTTAACACAAGTACTGAAAGGAGGAAAGTACTGAAGAGCACACCTTCAGTAGTTTCCACATAAGCAGTTGATCAATTCAAGATGAAGAATAAGCCATGTGAAATATGTGGTAAATTCAATCATCTTTCTGATAAATGTTGGTACAGAAAGGGTTCCAAACTCAACAGAGATAAGCTCATTAAAATCCAGATGGATAAAATGAAAAATGACTTTGAGACCAAGTTTGTACCACAGTCATCCCAATGTGATAAACCCAAGCCTTCATCCAAATCCAAAATGAAGGATAGGGTTTATCATAAAACAGCTGATAGTGCCCCTCAAGATAAACATCAGACTAAGTCTGTGAATTTCAAGGAGGAAATGGTAGGCCACAGGACCTCATCAACACAAGTACTGATATCTCACAAGAGCTGAAAGCTTTGGCTGACACAACTTGTTATGATGGTTCAGCATTGTTAGGGAGAGTTAACCAACTAGATGCACTTGTGATCAAACCACTGAAAAGGCATTCCAAGCCCAAATCCAAGGAATCCATTTCAGCACCAACTCCTTCTTCAACAGCTGTTAATCATAAGAAACAAGTTATGGTTAAATCTGTTGATGAAAACAGACCCAAAACCAAAAAGTTTTGGGTCTCAAAACCAGTTAGTTCTTTATGATAAATGCAGGTTTCTTCAGCATGCCAAAGGAGCATCTGGTATGTAGACAGTGGAGGATCTATGCATATGACTGGGAGCAGTTCTCTTCTTAATGATTACTCTCAAGGAAAGAAGGGACTTGTTTCATTTGGAAATGATGCCAAGGGTTACATCATGGGGAAATGATATGTGTCTAATGGAGATATCAGATTTGATGATGTTAACCATGTGGAGAATCTCAAGTATAATCTACTGAGTGTCAGTCAGATGTGTGATAAAGGGCATGTTGCACTTTTCACAAGCCAGAACTGTAGGATTCTGTCTTCCCAAGTTCTGAGGCTGATTGACAAGGTATTGGATGATCATACTCTCCTGAAGGCCAACAGGATTGGAAGAGTATATGCCTTGGATTTGTCAAAGAAGATTGATTTGAAGGGTCATCCTTTTCTGTTCTCCAAAGCCTCTCCTCAGGAATCTAAACTGTGGCATAGAAGGCTGGGTCATGTTAATCTCAAAAACAAGAATCAGCTGATCCACAATAGTTTAGTGAGAGGTCTACCAATAAAGGAGTTCCACTGTGATGAAACCTGCACTGCTTGTTTAAAAGGAAAACAACACAAAGTCTCATTCCCTCCTATTGAAGAACCTAAATCCACTGCCTGCTAGCAGTTACTGCACATGGATCTATTTGGTCCCGTGAGAGTGATGAGCATGGCAAAGAAGAAATACTGTCCGGTAATTGTGGATGATTACTCCAGATTTGTATGGACTTTCTTCTTACATTCAAAGGTTGAGTTTGCTCAGGCGATTATAAACTTTGTGTTGTATGTTGAGAAGCAGTATTCCCTATCAGTCAAGTGTATAAGGAGTGATAATGGAACTAAATTCAGAAACCATACACTTGATGATTTTTATCTATCAAACGGAATCAAGAGGTATTTTAGCATCCCAAGGACTCCAGAACAAAATGGAGTAGTGGAGAGAAAGAACATGACCCTAATTGAAGCTGCAAGGTCTATGTTGGCTGACTCTGGTTTGCCATTGACCTTTTGGGCTGAAGCTGTTAACACAGCTTGCTATGTGCAGAATAGAGTGTTAGTTAATTAGAGGTTGATGAAGACTCCATATGAAGTTCTACATCATTTGGCTCCTCTAATTTCATTCTTCAAAGCCTTTGGGTGTCCTTGTTTCATTCTCAACACAAAGGATCAACTCCACAAATTTGATCCTAAGGTGGATGCAGGGTATTTTGTAGGTTATTCATCCACATGCAAGGCTTACATAGTCTTCAAGTGCAGAACAAAGATAGTTGAAGAAACCTTTCATGTTAAATTCAATGAATCTCCTAAGGATAAAATTCCACAAAATCCTGTGGAGTTGTTTGATCTGGACATACTGCAATATGTTCCTTATCAACCTCCAGTTGTTGCAGATCATGTGGATAAATCATCTTTGCAGCAAGTCTTCCACCTGGTGGTACTAAAGATGATGATGATATCAGTACTCACCTTTTCAAGTTTAGTGACCAACTGCCTGAGTCTGCTAAACTTGATGTTCCTGTAGCTTTAGTAGCTCCATCCACAACAAATGCTGATAAGATTTCTCACTCCTCTACATCATTTGACTTGCCATCTAATACTTGGTTTCAAGAATCTGGATCACCATCTGCTACTGCTGAACCAGCTACAAACACTTGCACTGATCTTATAGTATACCAAGAGCTGAAGAATCACCCCATGTCTCAAATCATTGGTGATATCAATGCTGGTGCCTCAACGAGAAGTCAATTGTCTAACTTTTGCTTCTATGCTTTCTTCATCAGTCAGCTAGAGCCAAAGAACTATCATGTTGCTTTGAGAGACAATGGATGGGTTGACGCCATGCAGCTTGAGCTACTTCAGTTCAAAAAGCAGCAAGTGTGGGAACTGGTTCCTCTACCCCCAGGTAAGTGTGCAATAGGCACTAAATGGGTGTTTACGAATAAAACTGATGAAAATGGGCTTATTGTCAAGAACAAGGCTAGACTGGTTGTACAAGGATTTTCACAAGAAGAAGGTATTGATTATGATGAAACCTTTGCCCCTGTAGCCAGACTAGAGGCAATTAGATTGTTCTTAGCCTATGTTGCATTCCACAATCTTAAAGTTTTTCAAATGGATGTCAAAAGTGCATTTTTATATGGTAAAATAAAAGAAGAGGTTTATGTGTGTCAATGTTAGCATCTCAGTGTCTAGTTTGATTAATTAGATTGGATTTGCAGCGGAATGAGCCCACGAATTAACAAATTTAAACAAGAACACACAAAATTTATCAATGAAACAGTGTTTGTTATAGAGAGAGAATTTCTGCCAAAAGGAATATATTCATTCAATATATGCTTCGGCTGGCTTTCGCACCCCGTTACAATTAGGTCATCTTTCCTTTTATAAGGAAGCTGACCTCAGCTGATGTCACTTGACAGTGACATCTAACCGTTATTTAACTACTGAAAGTTAACACAACTACTGAAGATGTCAAACAACTGACATGCTCTTACAAAAATACCAAGTGTTAACTATCACTACAACTACTGAAAAGAAACTACTGAAACAACGACTGAAGAACATGCTCTTCAGTCGTTTTACAAATACTGAAATAAAAAGAAAACTACTGAAAGGAAACCATCACAACAACTGAAGAATGCTTCTTCAGCTGTTGTGACAAACTCCGAAGCCTTCAGTACTTAGACTTCGTGAACTTCAGTTGTTGTCATGAGCTTATGTCTTCAGCTGATGTCTTCAGTCTTTGTTCTTTAGCTATTGAAGTCTTCAGTACTTTAGTCTTCAGCTGTTGATCTTCAGACTTTGTCAAACAGCTGGTCAAGTCTTCAGCAGTTGTTGTGATGTCTTGTGCGACCTAAAGGTTTTTCTGATCTGGCTCATTGGTTCTTTTGGTCCAACAAACTCACCTTGAACCAATGCAGCCAAAACCTTTAAGCTTATAGAAGATGTTCCACTTATTATGGCAGAAAGATTGGTCTTTTTGTCTTCTAGATCAGCTCAGAAGTGACCCTTGTAAGCACAGGCTTGGGAACAAGTCTCAGTGATCAGTTTGGCAAAGTATGGATGGGAACTCTGTCTTGGGGAACTAGACACAGAGCTGCTACCCCATCCATGAGATCTACTTCCCAAATATGAGTCTGTAAGACTCCCTTGTATAGGCCTCAAGAAAGGTTATTTGTTCCTCCATGGTAAGCTCTTCTGTTTCTCCTTCAAAGAGTGATTCTGGCCCATAGTACTCAGAGAGGTATTTGACCTGCTTCCCATTTTTTAGCTCCATAGTTGTTATGATTCTATATGCGAATTCATCTGGGTGAATACCCTCTAAGAACAACTGGAGCTCATTCTTTCAAACTTCCTCAAGCCTGCTATACACTAACCCCTTTTTCACCACCTTATTCTCTAGCATCTTTTGTGGGGTCGGTTTAGCTTTATAGGCTTTCTTGAAGTCATCTAGGATCTCCCAAGGTGATACTACAAAGGCCAGTGAGATCACTTCATCTACAATCTTCTTTACTTGCCCAATGTATCTCTGTGGAATATTTTTCTTTTGAATCCTATGAACACCCTGGGATCAGGCCAAATCCTCACTCTCTCTTTTTGATATTGAAAGGTATGTCTGAGAGTGTATAATCTCTGAGCATGTTTCTTCATATTGATGATTGAAGATGTGGCAGCGTATGCTTTGTCGACTCTTCTCAACAATTCCTCATCATGTTGTTTGTGAAGCTCTTCTTCTGCTAACTTCACTTTCACAATTTGCCATTGATTGTCTCTTGGTTTGTGTTGTTTGTTTATCCTTCCGTCAAGAACATGCTCGGATATTTATCGATCCAAGCTGACTTCACAACAACACAACCTAGACCTAGACTACATCTCAGCCAACTTCATCTTCTAATCCATAGGAGGGTCCTGCTCCCCTTCCTTCTGAACCTGTAAGGGAAGAGGACCTAACTGAGAAGGATAGAACAGAATAACCTCGTGCTAAAAACATGGCCTCTCAATTAAAGACTTTAAAGAGGAGGAAAAGGATGGCAATGAAAAGTGTATCTAAGAAGGAGTCAAAGGCGTCCACCTCCACCCCTCAAGACAAGTCAGAGCATCCGGAGGAAGTGCAAGAAGAGGCTGCTTACCAAACTCCAACTCAAGCACATCCTCTTGCAGCAGGAAGATCCATCCTGACCTAGTTCTATTAAAGAGGTGAGTTTCTTTGCACGACATGCTTGATCTTCCTTTACATGATCTCTATGATATGAAAATGTATTATGAGAGTCTAAAGGATCCTGACCAATCAATGGAAAAAGGAATGGACTTGATCCTAATAAGGATTGTCAATATGTGAATATCCTTCTTTCTTTTTGTAGCATCATCCTAGGGGGAGTTTGTAAGGTTATATTAGAAAGGCTTATGCAACCAAAGCAACCAAAGACCTTCCAACATGCATGCTCTTTTGTACAAGGTAGAAGTTACTTCGGAAGTCTTACACTATTCTTAGAAAATTATTTCAAGTGTAAAATCTTTCAAAGCCAAAGACCAAATCTTCCAAAGAAAAATATGATGTCTTTTGAAGCTTCAAAGATAAAGTCTTCTGAAGTCAATAAAGTGAAGACTGATTTCTTGCAAAAAGTTGACTTATTTTCCGCTGCAACACTAAAGACTCACCAACTTATACAAGTTGGTAAAAAGTCCATGCTTTTGCAAATTGTAGATTAAGGTTAAGAGTCTGTAACTTTCTACTTTATAATTTTTATCGTTTTTGTAATATATTAGGATGTGAGCTATCGCAATTCGTAGTCACAAGTCAAAAGGCAATCTGGCTTTTGACTATATATTGATCTTGTTATCTAGATTAAAGTTTCTAGTCGGCTTTCAAAGTATAGCCGACTATAGGATGTAGTATAAATTATCTTATATTCTTTTATTTCTTTTGATGCTTTAGTAACACTTGTAAAATAACTTGGGAACAATATACAATATTCTTGAAAACCATATTTATTTGTTCTTATTCTTTTCTTCTGTCTCATTACTTTTTTGTGTTCTTAGCATCCTTTACATATACCTGGTTCTCTATTTGATTTACTAAGTGTTCTAACACTCTCCTCATTATGAAACTATTGTTATTGACCACCCTTAACCAGTCCTGCAAGACCCAGTAGCAAAAACAAAATAAAACCTTATATAATTCACGTCGTAGGATGTTTAGAACACATTACTTTCACACCCTCAAAATTCACGTGCGGGGTTTTATCACGAGGCGTGCGTGAACAAACCAGGATCCAAGTCACTAGTTACTCTAAACAACTCTAAATGAACTTTAAAAAGTAAACCTAAGAGTTCATTAGTTTTAAAATACTGTGAAAGCTTATGTTTAATATTCAAATCAAAATGTTCAAATATAATTATGAAAAACAATGCGCCTAAAACCATTGTTCAAGATGTAACATATAACCAAAATTAAAAAAAATAACTATTTGAATGCATGATCAACTCATGTTGTGCTCCTACATACACTTGCTATTAGTGACCTAAGAAAAGCATACTATAGTGTTTAGAAGTAAGTTAATGTAAGGCCCCGTTACCGGGACGCTTATAGCTGGCTAATCATTGCTAATAAAACATATAATTACTTTAACTCGAAATAAACGTTGTAGCGGAAATATTCAAAATTGACATTTCATTTCATGATAAAAGCTTTTGCAAAATAATACAACATTAGTTATACAATTTCATTGGTTCACATTACAATGCAAAAACATTAAACAACAGAATGCCATCCAAAATTTCAAGTAGCTACCCCGTGCCATCCTTAGCAATGCTCACCTACCAACTGGAAAATGATAAAAAGTCAACGCTGCTGAGTGAGTTCTAGTTTTACAATAAAACATACTTTTACTTTCATTAAACCGTTCATTAGTTTTGCATGGGATCACACACGATACGTACACATAGATAATATCATTATTCTCTTCATCATTCGTTCGTTCATACCGTACATTCGTGATTACATCCTTACATTCATTCGGACCAATGCCATGCGCTTCACCCCACCATCATGCATAAAGCCGGTACTGGGCCTAAGGTCATTCATAGACCCTGAACATTGTGCACGAAGCTGACTCTAGTTACCTAGGGTGAGCGGCAAGGGTCCCATACATATGGTCAATCACAAGGATTGGACCCTAGTGTGCATCCTTTTGGGGTAATTAACCCGCACACAGTTGAGCTAACACCCTTCATTGGGTTTGAAACTCCTCACATATTCTTAATCACAAGGATAAAGCCCTAGTGTGTATCCTTTTAGGGTAGCTAACCCGCACATGGTTGAGCTAACACCCTTCATTGGGTGTGAACCTCCTTACAATTGCTTGCAAGCCTTTCATACTTTCATTTGTTCACTAATGCATGCATTAATCATTTTGTTCCTCTTTTCCTTATCTTCCACTTTACGTTACATAATACTTTTCATTTCGTTCATTAACATACAACGTAAAGCCACAAGAAGATAATCATACAAAGCAACGAACATAACATCCCAGTCAACATCATCATACCGGGCATCATACATACATAACACATATCATACATACCATCATACATACCATCATACACATCATGACAAAGCATCAATCCTACATCATAACATGCCCATCATAACATCTATGACCTCGAAAGTCAGCATACAAGAACCCCCGAGAACATCCCAAGTCAAAGCCTACATTCATCTTTTTCCCCACAAAGTCAGATCACATTCTAAGTGTTCATCCGCATTTGTCTTTTGTTCATCCGCATTTGCTATAGTTCATCCACATTTGCAATAGTTCATCCGCATTTGTCTTACTTCATCCGCTTTTGTTCCTGTTCATCCGCATTTGTTCATCCGCATTGACCTTACTCATCCGCATTTCCCATACTTTGTCAATGTTCATCCGCGTTTCATCTAAAACTTATCCGCATTGACTTACTTAGTGGTTAATATTCATCCACATTAACGGCTCATCCGCATTGACTTCCATTACTCATCCCCATTGACTTACTAATAGTTAATGCTCATCCGCATTGATTTCCATTACTTATCCGCATTGACTTACTGAATAGTTAATGCTCATCCACATTAACTACTCATCCGCATTGACTTACTTAATAGTTAATGCTCATCTTCATTAACTACTCATCCGCATTGACTTTCAGTACTCATCTGCAATTCTTCTGCATACTTAGGCAGATTCTAAAACTAAACTTATGAGCCTTAAACATCAGATTTCACATCCCAATAACCATTCATCATGTTCTAAGCTTAATTCTTGCCATCTAAGCCTTAGAAATACCATCATACATCATCAAGCATGAACATAGCCACACATCACATCATAACATCAACATACACACAATCAAACATACGGTTTCGAAACCCAGTTAAATGAAAACATACATTCATGCATTTCCAGCCCCAAAATTAGTTAAAAATCTGTAAAAGAGGGGTTGTAGAACTCACCTTTGCAGCTCTTGAGTATGGCTTCTTCCAAACTCGTTTGCAATTGAGTTCAACCGCCTAGAAACCCACTAAAAACATACCCGAACATATACAAACACACATAAGCATAAACCCGAGGATAAAACCAGTCAAGAACATCATTAACACGCGAATTCTTACCTTGAATTCGAATTCTTCTTGTTCTTCCTTCAAAAACTGAGAGTTCTCTGTGCACTTTCTACTTTCTCTCTCTAAAATCCAAAGATTAGTGATGTGTGTGACATATGGTTGGCCATACCACCTTTATTACCAACTTTTAAACTTTTTGTTCTTTTTGTCACTTTTAACCCCTAGACTTGGGTATTATTTATTTTCCTTCTTTTTACTTCACTTTATTCTTTCTTTCTTTGTCTAAAAACAAATAACCAGACGTTACAGTTAAGTTGTTGTGTTTGTAAATCATAAGTAATGTATAGTAAAATAGATAGCTAGTCTAAATTATAAGTAATAATAATAGTGTTTGTTAGCTAACTTTATCCGTTTGTTTGCCTTCTTCCATGACTTATCGAGTTGTGTACAATATTGCACCCACTTGACCTCCAATCGTACGGGTGGGGCTTGTTAAACCTTGTAGTACTATCCAATATTTTCCGCTAGTTGTCTTAATAATGATTCGAAAGTGTAAGGGCTTTTCAATGGTATATTATACTATGTCATGCTATATACACTTCCAATAATTGAAGCATTTGGAAAATTATGTTTTCTCTCCCAAAATAAGTATGTAAAATAGGGGCATTGAACTCACCTAAAGCATAAGTGAAAAGTAATACAATCTAACGATGAATGGAAAGACGACCAATCAAATGTTACCTAGAATATGTGAGTACATAAATACGTGCAAGACAATATGGTTTAATAAACCCTAAGCGTTCAATCAATCTCATTGATTTATGTGATTTTCAAAATATTGACCCAATTGACTCGTTTGACCCGTTGGGGACATGTTAAGTGAAATCATATTTGCTCACATGTAATAATCCAGTTATACATAAGCTCAACACTTAACATTCACATATAGCATATAATGAATCCTAAATTATTATAGAATTATTGTACTAGCATAACTTATCATATGACACATATGAAACTCAACAAGTAACCACCATGTACTTAACAATAAAAAATAACTCCCAAATATAACTAATCACACATAGGGTTTAATCATACACTACATGCCATGTAAAGTAACTTACTACTTCACATCTTAAACTTTTCCAATCCTACTAAGTAGGTGCCTCAGATCCACATACATGTATGATGTTTATCATCATATTCCAAAACATGATTTATGCTACTAAAACAATTTAAACATACCATATTGATCAACATCGCCATTAAGACATAAAACACTAATTTTATAGCATCGATCCGTTAAATTATATGATCACATTAACATTTACTTCATAAGCACTTAAACATCAAATTTCTAAAAACATCCATAAGACCTAACAATTGCACTCCAACATATTACGTGATCCCATCAATCAATCTAGCATGATCCTAATACAATATGCACGCTGAAAACATTGAATTTTATTAAAAAGATTAATAAAGTTTCCTCGTCTAGAAAGTAATATCCTATAACTCAACTTTTATCAAAAGCAATCACGGATTCATTATTTATATGCTTAATCTAGTTTATAACAATGATTAGAACACAAGAAACATTATAGATTCATAAAATCACAAGTTCTTGGAAAATAAAGTTTCTACTTTTAGTAAGGTATGAACAAGATATTGAACCATGATTTCTATGCATAATCCATGTAAATCATCAACTATGCTATCACACTAACATGCTAACATCATCCAATATCATCAACTTAATGTTATCTTGTAATATTGAACTAGGTTTGTTATAGATAAAAAACAATGAAAACTAGTTGAAAACTCACCTTAAACGCATTATTCATCAAGAATTTCACTTGCTAACACATAGTAACAATTAAAGCTAAGAAAAATCGAGTGTGTATGAATGTTCCTTGAACAAAACCATCAAAGCGGTAGGGGATGGGGATGCTCGACCAAATTCAAGGGGAATGAGGTCTAGGGTGTTAATTTTCAAATATATCCCCCTCATGTCCCCTTTTTCCCCGTTTTAATTTTATAAATTATTAATATTGCTTATTAACCCTTTTAAACAACTATTACTTTCTAAATTTTATGTCTAGTATATCAATAACCAAAATATTAGTCAAATAATTATCATCTCCTATAAACAACAAAAAACTCACATAGCCATGCACTGAAACGTAAATCATAACATAAAACATAACACCTTAATTCAAATAATCCTATAATAATAATAGAAAGTATTAGAAAAGTTAACAATAGTTAAGCCAATATTAATTATTTGAAACGTCATCAACGTTCAAAGACAACTAGTGTGTGCTTATGACACATGTATGAAAGACATAACACAACTAACGGAGTTTTTAATGGAAAATTACGAGATATCACAATTATCTTGATTGGCTAGTTGAGATTACCATTGAAGAAGTTACACATGGTGACATGTGTATTCAGATACTAGTTCAATCTTTACAAATCCTTAAAATACAAACATTTATTGCTTGTGTTCCCCAAATCAAAAGTTGCAAACTTTTTATTAAACCCATTAAGAATCACGATTCAATCGTAAATCTTAACAACCTTTTCAACCGGAAATGAACGATGACAATCGAAGGACACGGGTGGTGGCAGCGGTTATGTGATGATGGCGACAAACGGTAATAGGAGTGGTGTGGTGGCTATGGTTGCCATAAGTGTGACCAAAGGTGGTGCAAGGGCAGCGTTGGTTTTCGAGTCAAACAAGAAGGTGATGACTACAGCCCCTAGGCAGTCAACAATGAGGAGGAAGGAGAGACACATATGAGAAAATGTAAATTATGTTTCTTTTAATCCTTTAACTCCTAGGTCTAGGGTTGTATCTAGATTTGAAATTCAAATCTTATTTCAATAATATTTATAATTATCATCATAATATCTATTACGTAGAGGATTATATATTTAAAAATATTTTTTCTAGATACTTATTATCTTTTGATTCGCGATAAAACATTGGTTATAGTAATACTCAGTTCTGTGCGATCACTCGGCTTATAAAGGTGTTCGATTAGGCCAAGTTCTTGAATTAACTTAGGCATTATACTTAGGGTAGTATTCGAGCAAAGAGTACTTTTAGCATGTTCATTAGTTTTTGGTTTTGAAAACACTACTCTTGAAATGTTCTTCCATGTTCATTTTTGACCTATATGTTGACTAACCTAGTTTGACCTCTGCTATAATAGGACACACCAGTTATGCTTATGTGTGTTATAAGTTCTACTTAATTTATAGATGACATGAATATATGATGAAAAGGAGGGGATAATAATAAGTAAAATATTTACTAAAGTGTAACCTTAATAGGAAACTAAATTATGGAACTTAAGTAAAAGAATGTTGGACCAAAAGAACCAACGAGCCTGATCAGAAAAACCTCTTAGTCCCACAGACATTACAACTGATGAAGAAGATCACAACAGCTGAAGACATCAGCTGATTACAAGGTCTGAAGACAAAGTCTGAAGACAAGATCTGAAGATTTCTACTAAAGACAAAGTCTGAAAGTAAAGTACTGAAGACAAAGTCTGAAAGTGAAGTACTGAAGACAAAGTCTAAAGCTATCAGTTGAAGACAACGTCTGAAGTAAAAGTCTGAAGAACAAAGACTGAAGACAAAGACTGAAGACCAGAGTGATCAGTAGTTGTCACAATAGCTGAAGTTATTAACTTCAGTAGTTGTCACAACAGCTGAAGTTATTAACTTCAATAGTTGTGATGGTTTTCCTTTTCAGTACTTATAATTTACCTTTTAGTAGTTTATAGTTTCAGTAGTTTTAGTTCAGTAGTTTTATGTTTTTATACTTAGCACTCTGAGATGTGATCAGTTGTTGAGAACATTCTCAATAGTTTGCTTAGTTTCAGTTGTTTGTATAAATCTGTTAGATGTCACTATCAAGTGACATCAGCAGACGTCACATTCCTTATATAAGGAATGTTGAGCTAGTTGTAACGTGTGACTTTCAGCCACCACGAAAGCATTTGAATGAAATATTCCTTTTGCAGAATTCTCTTTCTCTCTCTATTACCGTGTACTATTCCATTGAATATCAATTGAGTTCTTGTTAAATGTCTAATTCATTGTTCGAATTGCGCTACAATATACTCTAATTGATCAAACTTAGATCACTGATCCTAACAAATGGTATCAGAGTTTGTTAATCATTGATCGATCTAACAATTGATCATTGAAACTGCTATTTTGATATCTAAGTTTGATCAAATTAGTATATTTGCAAGAATTGGTTATAGAGATTGAATTTCTGCTGCTTTCATTATTTGCTTTGAAATTTCTCTTGGTTCATATTGATTTGTTGTGTGTTGCGCTAAATCAGTTAAAACTTAATTGAATTTGATTGAATCTGAGAATGACTACTCCTTCTAATGACCCTCACAATAATGGTTCCTCAACCAAGCCTCCGATGCTGTTAGGACTGAGTATAACATATGGCAACGAAGAATGCTCCATCACCTGTCTGTTAACAGTTTAGGTTGTTGGACATCTGTGGTACATGGTCCACACAAGCCTATGGTGAACAATCCGGAAACCAACCTAATGGTTCGGAAGAAGAAGGAACAATACTCAGATGAGGATCGAAAACTATTTGAGATTGATGCTAAAGCCCATGGAATTCTGGCCATGGCACTGCCGAATGAAATCTATTCTGGGCTTATGCATCAAGAAACTGCTCATGCCCTCTGGAATGCATTGGAAGAACAATTTGGTGGTACAGATGAGGTCTTAGCAAACAACAGAGAAATACTTGCCTAACAATATGAGACATTCTCTCATAGGAAGGGTGAGACACAACTCAACAGTTTGAACGTTTTTCTGTTTGATGTCTGAGCTAAAAATGGTCAAACATGAATACACTAATAGCCAGATAAACAACATTTTTCTCAGATCACTACCTGAGAGATGGGACACATATACCATTGTCCTACGCTCCAGTGCAAATCTAGATAGCCTATCTCTCACCCAACTCCATGGGAAACCGCTTACATTTGAAAGAGAGATATAGCAGAAAAGGAAACTGGCATGATCAGGAAAGCTCACTGATGACTTTGTACCAGGGAACACTGCCTTGGTTGGTCATGAGTCAGAATATGCTGCATCAGAAAACAATTATGATGAGCATATAGATTTCTCTTCAAATAGTTCTGATCATGCATTTGTTAGTGTTGATAGTCAGTCAGGCTATAATAGTGAGAATTTGTGCTTCATTATGGATGATTTGAAAGGTATTTCTGATGATGACTTACAAGAGATGGATATTCTAAGCCAAATGGCCTTGATTAATATCAGATCTCAAAAGTTCTAAAAGAGAACTGGCAGGAAATTTCTAGGACTCTCTGGCAAAACCAAAGTTGGTTTTGACAAGAGTAAGTTGAGGTGTAATAAATGCCACAGGCTTGGGCACTTTACAAGAGAGTGTAGATCAACTGGACTAACTCCTGCATCCTTTGTGACTTTTCCAAGCAATAGTTCACAAAACAGGGCAATATCCTGCTAGTTCTGTCATCACTCACAACCTATATCTCCTGCATATTTTGTTCCTCAAGGTCCAATGCCATATCCATATCCCTGCTATTACATGCCACAGCCAAATCAAGTTCAAGTTCCTATTGCACAACAACCTCAAGCCTTACTTGAGCCTAAACCATCTCAATCATCTCAATCATAACCTTATCACAGCTTCTTCACCCCTGGTGCTGTTGACCGGAGCAGTCTACCAGATGATCTTTCTGGTAATGAGCAATTATTTGCTAGTGATGGTCAACATGGTGGTGAACATCCTTTTGGGAATCTTGCTCTAATGGCTCTGGAGTCACTGAGGTTTCATGCTCCAATGCATCTTCATCACAGGTAACCCAGGTATCCTCTGAGGCTAAGGCCAAGCTATGTTCTAAATCTTGCATAGCTGCATTTATCTCTATTAGAGAGGCAAATGTAGCTTTAATAAATCAAAATCTTGAGCTTGAGCAAACCCTTTCAAAAGAAAAGCTGAGTATGAGTCTGTCCTTAAAGATAAATGATTAATATTATAAGCTTAATGTCAATTAAATGATAAATGGCTAAGCTAGAGGTCATTCTTGAGAACCACAGAGATCTCAAAGAAACACTTCCAGCTACCCAAGTTGAGTGTGACCGCTGGGTATCATCCTGCAAAGGATTTGAAATGCTTCTCAGCAAGCAAACAGCTTCAAATGTGAAGTTTGGAATTGGTTACAATCACATTGCACCACCTACAGAATTTGCTCCAAAATCAATAGTAAAAGCTGAAGGTGAAAGTAATTTCGAAACCACATCATCATGTGTATCATCCTCAAGTGATCACCCAAGATCAGAAGATGACATCAGTGTTGATACCTCAGCAAATCAATTGCCTGATAGGTTAACTACTGATAAGCACATGAAGCTAAGTACTTCAGATGTTGTCCCTCAAAGTACCTCAAGTATTGAAGGGCAAGTCACAACATCTGAAAAGCATTTCAAATCAACTGAAATAAAAGGGTTAACAACTGCTGAGGAATCTATCATACGGTCTTTCAAGACGGATAGAGAACAGCTGAAGAACAAGTGTTCAGTGTTACAGATCCTTCTGTACTTAACACAGTACTTAAAGGAGGAAAGTACTGAAGATCACACCTTCAGTAGTTTCCACTTGAGCAGTTGATCAATCCAAGATGAAGAATAAGCCATGTGAAATATGTGGTAATTCAATCATCTTTCTGATGAAGTGTGGTACAAAAAGGGTTCCAAACTCAACAGAGATAAGCTCATTAAAATTCAGATGGATAAAATGAAAATTGAGTTTGAGACCAAGTTTGTACCACAGTCATCCTAATGTGATAAACCCAAGGCTTCACCCAATCCAAAAAGAAGGATAGGCTTTATCATAAAACAGCTGATAGTGTTGCTCATGATAAAAATCAGACTAAGTCTGTGAATTTCAAGGAGGAAATGGTGGGCCACAGGAACTCATCAAAAAGCACTTATGTGTCATAAGAGCTGAAAGCTTTAGCTACAAATCAGACACAACTTGTTATGGTGTTTCAACATTTGTTGGGGAGAGTTAACCAACTAGATGCACCTGTGATCAAACCACTGAAAAGGCATTCCAAGCCCAATCCAAGGAATCCATTTCAGCACCATCTCCACCTTCATCAGCTGTTAATCATGAGAACAAGTTATGGTTAAATCTGTTGATGAAAACAGACCCAAACCAAAAAGGTTTGGGTCTCAAAACCTAACTAGTTCCTTGTGATGAATGAAGGGTTCTTCAGCATGCCAAAGGAGCATCTGGTATGTAGACAGTGGAGGATCTATGCATTTGACAGGGAGCAATTCTCTTCTTAATGACTACTCTCAAGGAAAGAGGGATTTGTTTCATTTGGAAATGATGCTAAGGGTTACATCATCGGGAAAGGATATGTGTCTAATGGAGAACTCAGATTTGATGATGTTAACCATGTGGAGAATCTCAAGTATAATCTACTGAGTGTCAGTCAGATGTGTGATAAGGGCATGTTGCACTTTTCACAAGCCAGAACTACGCGATTCTGTCTTCCCAAGTTCTGAGGCTGATTGACAAGGTATTGGATGAACATACTCTCCTGAAAGCCAACAGGATTAGAAGAGTATATGCCCTAGATTTGTCAAAGAAGATTGATTTGAAGGGTCCTCCTTGGTTGTTCTCCAAAGCCTCTCCTTAGGATCTAAACTGTGGCACAGAAGGCTGGGTCATGTAAATCTCAAAACATGAATCAGGTGATCCACAATAGTTTAGTGAGAGGTCTACTAATAAAGGAGTTCCACTATGATGAAACCTGCACTGCTTGTTTGAATGGAAAACAACACAAAGTCTCATTCGTACTATTGAAGAACCTAAGTCCACTACCTGCTTGCAGTTACTGCACATGGATCTATTTGGTCCTGTGAGAGTGATGAGCATGGCAAAGAAGAAATACTGTCTGGTAATTGTGGATGATTACTCCAGATTTGTATGGACTTTCTTCTTGCATTCAAAGGATGAGGTTGCTCAGACGATTATCAACTTTGTGTTGTATGTTGAGAAGCAGTATTCCCTATTAGTCAAGTGTATAGGAGTGATAATGGAACAGAATTCAGAAACCATACACTTGATGATTTTTACCTTTCAAAGGGAATCAAGAGGCAGTTTAGCATCCCAAGGCTCCAGAACAAAATGGAGTAGTGGAGAGAAAGAACAGGACCCTAATTGAGGTTGCAAGGTCCATGTCGGCTGACTCTGGTTTGCTATTGACCTTTTGGGCTGAAGCTGTCAACACAGCTTGCTATGTGCAGAATAGAGTTTTAGTACATCAGAGGTTGATGAAGACTCCATTTGAAGTTCTACATCATTTGGCTCCTCTAATTTCATTTTCAAAGCATTTAGGTGTCCTTGTTTCATTCTCAACACAAAGGATCAACTCCATAAAATTTGATCCTAAGGTGGATGCAGGGTATTTTGTAGGATATTCATCCACATGCAAGGCTTACAAGTCTTCAACTGCAGAACAAAGATAGTTGAAGAAACCTTGCATGTGAAGTTCAATGAATCTCCTAAGGATAAAATTCCACAAAACCCTGTGGAGTTGTTTGATCTGGATATACTTCAATATGTTCCTTATCAACCTCCAGCTATTGCAGATCAGTGAATAATTATCTTCTGCAGCAAGTCTTCCACCTGGTGGTACTGAAGGATGATGATATCAGTACTCACCTTTTCAAGTTTAGTGATCAACTGCCTGAGTCTACTAAACTTGATGTTCCTGTAGCTTCAGTAGCTCCATCGACAACAATGCTAATGAGATTTCTGACTCCTCTACATCATTTGAATTGCCATCTCATAATTGGTTTCCAGAGTCTGGATCAACATCTCTGCTGCTGCTGAACCTGCTACAAACACTTGCACTGATCTTATAGTGTACCAAGAGCTGAAGAATCACCCGATGTCTCAATCATTGGTGATATCAATGCTGGTGTCTCAACCAGAAGTCAATTGTCCAACTTCTTCTTCTATGCTCTCTTCATCAGTCAGCTAGAGCCAAAGAACTATCATGTTGCTTTAAGAGGCAATGGATGGGTTAAAGCCATGCAGCTTGAGCTACTTCAGTTAAAAAAGAAGCAAGTGTGGGAACTGGTTCCTCTACCCCCATGTAAGTTTGCAATAGGCACTAAGTGGGTGTTTAGGAATAAAACTGATGAAAATGGGCTTATTGTCAAGAACAAGGCTAGACTGGTTGTACAAGGTTTTCACAAGAAGAAGGTATTGATTATGATGAAACCTTTGCCCCTGTAGCCAGACTGGAAGTAATTAGATTGTTCTTAGCCTATGCTGCATTCCACAATCTTAAAGTTTTCAAATGGATGTCAAAAGTGCTTTTTAATATGGAAAAATAAGAAGAGGTTTATGTGTGTCAACCACTAGGTTTTGAGGACAATAAACATCCTGATTGGGTGTATAAACTTGATAAGGCTCTTTATGGGTTGAAGCAAGCTCCTAGAGCCTGGTATGAAACACTTTCAAATTTTCTTCTTCAAAATAATTTCACTAGAGGTTCCATAGATAAAACTTTGTTTGTTAAGAAAGTGGATCAGCATAAGCTACTTGTTCAAATTTATGTTGATATATAATTTTTGCATCCTCTTATCCCCAGTTGTGTGATGATTTTACAAGTTTAATGAAACAAAAGTTGAAATGAGTGCAATGGGAGAATTACAGTTCTTTCTAGGCTTGCAAATCAAACAAAAGGCTGATGGAACCTTCATTCATCAGTCAAAATATATAAAAAATCTTTTGAATAAGTTTGATTTACAAAACTGTAAGCCCTGTTCTACTCCCATGTGTAACACCACACAACTGGATGTAGATCAGAAAGGTAAAGCTGTTGACGAAGCACTTTACAAATGTATGATTGGGTCCTTGATGTACTTAACAGCTTCTAGACCAGACATTATGTTTGCAACTTGTGTTTGTGCTAGATTTGAGGCTGCTCCTAAAGAGTCTCATTTGATCGCAGTCAAGAGGATCTTTAGATATCTGCAAGGTACACAATCTCTAGGTCTTTGGTATTCCATTAGATACTCTTGCAAATTAGTTGCTTTTTCTGATAGTGACTATGCAGGGTGTAAGTTAACCGGAAAGTTAACTTCTGGTGGATGTCAATTCCTAGGCAACTATTTGATTTCTTGGCAGAGTAAGAAACAAACATCTATTGCTACATCCACAGGCTTCAAGTTGTACATCTCAGGTACTCTGGCTTCAGAACCAATTACTGGATTATGGCATTACAAAGACTAAGACTCCATTATTAATGGATAGTGCTTCAGCTCTGTGTACTGTCAAGAATCCAGTCCAGCATTCTAGGACCAAACATATAGAGATGAGACACCATTTTATTAGGGATTGTTTTGAAAAAGGTCTGATGATCCAAAGTTTGTGCCAAGTGCTGATGAGCTTGTAGATATATTTACTAAGCCTTGGATAGTTCAACTTTCCAAAACCTTGTGTTAAGCTTGGTATGCTGCAGTTAGAATAAGTGCAACTACTGATGATCTCAGTAAACAAGTACTGATGACCATTAGTAAACATGTCACAAATATGTACTGATTCTGTTAAAAGAAACTGATGCAGTTACAAACTACTGATGTAGTTATAACTACTGATGTCAGTAAAATAGATAAGTACTGATGTCGTATGAATAACTGAAAACAGCTAAAACGTCCGATGAGTAAGTGTTGAGGACAGTTTGAAACAGCTGAAAGGCTAAGAATTGACGAAAACTAATGATGAGAATTTTCTCTTCAGTCATATCCACAAACTATTGTTTCACCTTAAACAACTGATGACAAAACCATGTCTTCAATAGTTTCACAACTACTGATGACTAACACCAGGTTCTCAGTTGTTTTCCTACACCTGAAGACAAAAACAAGGTTTTTAGTAGTTTCATAACAACTGATGACTAAAACCAAGTCTTCAATTGTTTTCAAATGTCTGATAGTTAAAACCAAGTCTTCAGTTGTTTTCATACAACTGCCGACAACACCAACACTTTCAGTCGTTTTCTTTTCAGCCTTTTCTTAACCTATAAATACATGCACTTATATCCGAACGTTTCGTTAGCCGTTTTCTATCCTTTTCTCTCTCAACAATGGCGACCATGAAACTCAAACCTAGACACAACTGTGTTACCTACCTCTCGAAATCGGCCTTCTGGAACAAATTTGATAATGCCATCGATCTTATGGTGGATTCCCAATACCGAACCACTTTTCTTTTGAATCCTACCATATACCCCAATTGCTTACACCAATTCTGGACCAACGTCTCTGTCACAACTGGTGAAAATGATAGCCAAATCACTCTCCAGTCGTTGGTTAACCACAAACAGGTGGTAATCACCCCTGACATCATTCGCAAAACCCTAAATTTTCATAATGCCACCTGTATTATAGAATACCGGAAAGGCACCATTGATATGTCTTTCATCAACAATGGGTATGAAGGAGACTTAAGTGCTACAACCATTCGAAAAGCACTTCCAGGATGCTGAAAGACTTATCTTCCACATGGTGAATGTCTGTCTTGCTCCAAGACATCTTCATGGGATCAGATGTCTCAAGATGGCAACAGGTATTGTACTCTATCTTTGAACAACAAAATCTAAATTTTTCTGAGATAGTGTTTATGGAACTAAAGGATCTGGCTCTAAACCTATGACAAATAGATGGCCTATATCCCAGGTTTCTGATGGCCATAATTTTAAATCAATTAAAATCTGATGCCTTGTTGGTCTTGGAGTCCCTGCTCAGCTGTTTTAGCTGAGGTATACTCCGTATTTTAAATCAATAAATCTGACCCTACTCTCAAAGGGGCTGCCCGCTGCTCAAACCCAAGCAAGGGAACCCACAACCTCCACCTCCAGATCCAAGTCCCCACCAAACCCAACCTCAAAAGCCCAAAAAGGCTACTCAGGGAGATGAGTCCCCTGCGGATCCCCTGTACCACCAATACAGGATACACATACTGGTTCTAACCCCCAGTCATGTCAAGACTCAACCAGCTGAAACCGCACAGGCTTCCTCTCCACAGGATCCTGTTGCAACAAATTTGGGGATACCACATTACTAGAACCTATCTCAGTGGGAAGGTTACCATTGAAGAGCACTCTCATCCCGGGTGCAATCTCTTCTGACCAATCTCCAACTGCAACCGCCCCTCAAAGCCCAACCCTTATAGTTGCTAAAGTGTTAAGTCAGCTGCATTCTCCCCCCTCCCCAGAAACCAATTAACACTGGGAATACCTAACAATTGAGGGGGAGGACCAAAATGCTACTGATAACCCACAGCACAGGGGTTATAATGTTCAATCTCCAAGTGTAGAAGAGGAGGTTAGACATCTGGTCAGGCTGCCACTTCTACTGATTCAAAAATGAACAGTTGAAGTTGGTACCATATATAAGACCTCACCAGAGGCAACTGCCAATGAAGGACAAAGTCCTGAGGCAGGAAGTCTCCAGAACCAAGAACAAGGGGCACATGCATATACTGATCTACACTCAGGGTGTACATCCTGATTTAATCAGGAGGTCAGATGATTCAGCAAAGACTGATGATGACCTGGGCTTTTTCTTTGATGTCTTAGCCCATAACACAATCCTAGAGACTGAGGTGAGCAGACTCAAAGAGCTGCTAGCCAAAATGTCTCAGGATGAAGTCCATTTATCCCCATTGACCCACAGATGGCACCTTCATTTGAAGGTTCACCAAAACACATCAATACACTTACTAAGCACCATCCACTGATTTTGGCACAACTTCAGGGACAGACCCCCTGAGCAGATGGTTGCAACCTTTCAAAACTCCTTACCTCTCATCACTCCATCCATCACTTGAGATAGTACATAAAGCCATGATGAGAGATCTTCAAATCTCCACACACTTTTGATGATGATGTTCACAAGTCACTTTCTGCCTTTCAAGCCCCTGATCCCAATGCATCCAAAACGGGGAGGACTACTAGTCTAAGGCAAGAAAGAAAGAAAAGGAAGAGAGTAAAAGATGAGAAAGAACCAGAAAAAGAAAAGGAGTGGAGAAAGACAAGAACTGATCTCAGAGAAACAGCTGATCACTTACAAAAGGAGCAAGAAAAGTGCTGAAATCAAGTCGTGGAGGGAAAAGTCCTTAGAAGATCTTGTCAAAGAAGCTGATGAAGCTCACAGCAGATCTATGGACAAAATAATAGATAAGCTCCTCAGACAGGGTCATGACACAGCCACCTTAGATGTTGAGATCAGAAGGCTGGAGATAAATGAGATTCAAGCAAGATGGGCTAGTTACAGTGTGATGGATAGGAAAGATTGGAGAATATGATCAGATTTATTGCCAAATATCTAGGAAGATCATTGATAGAGATGAAGTCTTGGTCCAGAGACAGTATATTGGAGAGATAACCAAGAAATCTGTTTGCTGGAAGCTAAACAAAAGGGTTGATCATCGAAGCACTGGATGAAGTAGGTGCTGGGAAGAGAACTGGATGGCAAAGCTCTCAAAAGCCAAACTCACTACTAAACTACTAGATCAGCCTTCTCATACTCCCACTCAAAAACAATCTTCAAAGTAATCATCTCTAAAATCTGCCAAGTCTATCCCTAAACCAAAACCACCCACAACTCTAACCCACAAAAACCAATTCCATTACCCCAAAAACCATTCAAACCATACCCAGTGATACACCAGAGGAGGAGAAGGGTGTTGAGGGTAGAAGAGAAGAAGAAGAGGATGATAATGAAGACAGTCTGCCAATCTCTGCTGTTCTCAAACTTAAAACACCTAAGCCCAGAAGTCAACAAATGATCACACCTGACTTGCAAATGCAAATGGTGAAAGTGAAGATTGAAGAAGCAGAACAGTAGAAGCAGCATGATGAGCAATTTCTCAAAATGGTTGACAAGGACTTCCCTCAGTCCTCATCCATTCAAGAAATGAAGAAACAAGCTCTGAGGCTGTACACTCTTAGACATACATTCCAACATCAAAGAGAAGAGTGAGAATTTGGCCAGACCCCAGGGTAAGTTCCAGAATTCACAAGAAGAACATACAAGTAGATATCATGGCCAAGTGAAAAAGACTTTGAATGCTGCAATTATGTTGGCTATGGTAGTCTCACCCTAGGAGATTATAGAAGAATTCAAGAGAGCACACAACTCGAAGACAACCCTTCAATCTATACTTGAGAACAAAATGATCAAGAAGGGGCTGTTATACAAGAGACTTGAAGATCATCAAAAAAGTGAACTCCAGTTGTTGCTAGAAGGTTCTCATCCAGATGAATTCGCATACAGAGAGATCACAACTGTTGAGTTAAAGAATGGGAAGACAGTAAGATATCTATCTGAATATTATGGCCCAGAGTTCTTCTTTGAGGGAGAAGCAGAAAGAAGAACGACAACCATCAATAGGAATTAGGTTTCATGGTTAGGACAAGACTCTGTGTCCAGTTTCCCCAAGATAGAGTTCCCTTCCATACTTAGCCAATCAAAAGATCAGAAACCTTTTCCCGGCCTGTGCTTACATGATTACCTCTGAAGCTGATCAAGAGGGTGTTCCTGCCAAAGAATAAGTGGGATCATAAACTTAGAGGTTTTGGCTGCATTGGTTCAGGGGGAGTTTGTTGGACCAAAAGAACCAATGAGCCTGATCAGAAAAACCTCTTAGTCCCCAGACATTACAACTGATGAAGAAGATCACAACAGCTGAAGACATCAGCTGATTACAAGGTCTGAAGACAAAGTCTGAAGACAAGATCTGAAGATTTCTACTGAAGACAAAGTCTGAAAGTAAAGTACTGAAGACAAGTCTGAAATTGAAGTACTGAAGACAAAGTCTGAAGCTATCAGTGAAGACAACGTCTGAAGTAAAAGTCTGAAGAACAAAGACTGAAGACAAAAACTGAAGACCAGAGTGATCAGTAGTTGTCACAACAGCTGAAGTTATTACTTCAGTAGTTGTGATGGTTTTCCTTTTCAGTACTTGTAATTTACCTTTCAGTAGTTTATAGTTTCAGTAGTTTTAGTTCAGTAGTTTTATGTTTTGTACTTAGCACTCTGAGATGTGATCAGTTGTTGAGAACATTCTCAGTAGTTTGCATAGTTTCAGTTGTTTGTATAAATTTGTTAGATGTCACTATCAAGTGACATCAGCAGACGTCACATTCTTATATAAGGAATGCTGACCTAGTTGTAACGTGTGACTTTCAGTCACCACAAAAGCATTTGAATGAAATATTCCTTTTGCAGAATTCTCTTTCTCTCTCTATAACCTTGTACTATTCCATTGAATATCAATTGAGTTCTTGTTAAATTGTCTAATTCATTGTTCGAATTCCGCTGCAATCTATTCTAATTGATCAAACTTAGATCACTGATCCTAACAAAGAAAAAATAGGATCAAACAGTCTTGCAAGAACAAATGAAATAGACTTCACTTATACGAGTTAAGTGAATAGTATGGACCTTTAAACACATGTTGATTATGACCTTTCATTATGGGTTAACTATCAAGGTTTAAGCTAACTATGACTATTTGTAGACAAGGGTTAGACATCCTTGTTAACCAAATGATTAGGTTGTTATTTGGTGCAAACCTAGTTTACGAAAACTGGAAAGGTAATGAATGAAACGAATATAATAAACACTCTAATGAGTGACATGAAAGTAAAATGGACTTATATGTATGGTAATTATTTCTTTACTAAAGGAAGTTGACATATATTTTCATATAATTATAAAACTAGAACTCACTCAACAAATGTTGACTTTTGTTTTCATATTAGTTAGTAGGTAATTGATGAATTTAATGATGCCACAGAATATAGCTACTTAGTGTCCAATGACTATGATCTTTCTTGATCTATAAAGATGACGAAGCTACCAAAAACTCAAGAATTCAGCACTGGCTATCAACTGTCGATTTCGGTTTAGCGTTTAATCAATTGCCGATTAGCACATGTTGAACCTCTACCGATCAACACTTACCTGATGTTCTATTGATTGAATACTACTAGTCAACACTGAACTCCATGAGCTGCTAATCGACTTTACACAAGACAAGATTGTTTGTACTTATGGTTGTTGTTTCTGCCTTTTGGAGACAACACATTACTAAATTTTCCTAACTCTGTTGTGCCGATTTTCTATCTTTCTATGTATTCTTAACATAGAATATATGATTCTTATCGTTTAAGATTTCATAGTATAAAACCCGCATATTTGTATAGTAGAGATAAACTTGTCAAGCCATTTGTGTATCTACTGATTGTTACTCTTTGTACTTAGTTTTGATTAATCATGTTAATACTTTTAAAGAACAAATTATGCACTTATCTTTACTCAAAGTATTTATGTTTGTAAGTAAGCAGTTTACTAAGGTTCGTATCGGTTAACTATTGAT